>BCLG01000303.1:159875-182756 GCA_001602295.1 Zoysia matrella
AAAAACAGAGTTCAATACAAAAGTGGAAGTTATGATACAACATTGCGATTATTTCTTATAAACGAAGATATACCTTCGAGATAGAATTAGTAAAGGATGATTTCTCCATGAAGACTTGATATCTATGTCCAGTGCAAAGATTTTGATTTGTTACTTTTTTACATGTTTTGTCCTCGGACTGAATTTGTATTTTATTTCTGTTTCCAATTGTAGCGTCCAAAAGCAAGCACTCTCGAACAAGTAGAAGGACAACAGTGACGATGCATGGGAACTCTAAAAATGCATTGCCATCCTTTTATGATAGCCTCCCCAAGAATAAAAGCTCCCGCATTGCAACTAGGAGGAGAAACAAGGACAATCAAGACATGTTGGACACTGATATTTTTGAATCATACATGGAGTATGTGCTGTATTTGTCTCTCACTTTGGTCTGCTTGTTGGTCTTCTGGAAAATTTTAGTCTTATTGCTTTAATAGGAATCTTTGGAAGAGCATTGATGAAGACAAAAAGAGTGATTATGCATACTTTGATTCATTATGGTTTAACATGTACTACAATGGCCACAATAAATCAAATGTCCTTAAATGGATAAAGGCAAAGAGAATTTTTTCAAGAAAGTTTGTTTTTATTCCTGTGGTCTGTGGGTAAGTTTCTCTTTACTAACCATGTGAAATCTTCTTTATGTAAAAAAAAAATACATCAGAGCATCGGATGGGTATGCAATTTTCATTCTGTTTTGCTGCAGGGGACACTGGAGCCTACTTGTCTTGTGCCACTTCAATGAGACAGACTGCTCGGATGCTAAGAAAGGACCACGCATGATAGTGCTGGATTCACTCAACACAAGAACAGACCCGACATTGCAATCAGTCATCAGAAGGTCTGACCCCTTTTATCCCTCTCACTTTATATCCAAAACGATGCAAGCAGAGTCAGTATGTTAAATATATATATTTGCTGTTTTGATTTGGTTACACCTACAAGCTGTATGTTAATGCAGGATTCAATTGAAATCAGTATCTCAGAATCCTGAAATGTGAAACTAGCATGCTAGTGGCTATATTTTATAACATTCTATATTGTAACCGTAGGACAACATCAAATCCAACTTTGCTACAGCACCTCAAAATCATTTGACCCTCAAATGAACTGTTAATCTCAACACTTTTTGGAATTTGTATGTTTGTTAGCCTATGTTGGCAGAAACAACATCAGTAACAAATTTCTGCATCTTATATGGCAGGTAAATGTCAGAACTTAGTTTATGCCTGAAATATCTTACATTTACTATCATTATTTGCTGGTATGCTAGATTCATTGTTGATATCTACAAAACTGAAGAGCGTGAAGAAAGCAGACAATTTATAAACAAAATCCGACTGGAGTTCCCCAAGGTACTGTTTTTGACATCTCTAATTCTATTCTTAACAAGTTTTGTTATATCTTTTAAAATGCAGATTTCTTATCCTAGTCCACAAAACATCTATGTAGGTACCGCAGCAAAATGGGGATGAATGTGGGATATTTGTTCTTTACTTCATCCAATCTTTTCTTCAGAATGAAGATCTTGCTGAAGTTCTTCAAAACAAAAGGCTGGATGAAGATTTCAGGCAGCTGGTGTGTCATGTTTGCCCACCTTCAGATCCCTCGTAGTTGTACCTTGCAAGCCATTAACTAATTTGTGTTATCTCCATGTCCTAGTTTGAGGATGGTCTGTTTAACCCAGAGGAACTAGAGAACTTCCGCAAGGATATACATTTATTCCAAGCGTATGTTTGACCTGTCGCATTCATTTTCTGTATGTCAGATTGAAATCTTATTTCTCTTTTCACACTTGTGCAGAAATAGAAATAACAAGACTGAAGAATAAGGTAGATTTCAATGTGGTGCCATGTATATGATCTTGGTATGCTTATTATCAGATCAGTTCAGCTTCTGTTACTATTGTACCTCTCGGTGTCACTTATTACTTCTTAGTTTAGTTCTTTGTGTCTCTAGGTAACAAAGCTCGCTCTGTTCCAAAATTCAGACAGAAGTGCAGTATATTTTCTTCTTGCTTTCTTTGTCTGAGCATCAGCCTTTCTAGAACAGAGGTAGTACAATGTTGTTGTGTATACAAGTTGCTGAGTTTCATGTTCCCTTGTGGCACACATGAGGAAAGTTGTAGATTGTTGAGAATCTGTAGGCGATACAGTTTATGGATTCAAGGACGTGGATAGCAACTTTAGGTTTGCTTGTACCTTCAACCTTTCGGATATATTTTAACTGGCGTGTATACTGTGTAGTGATGTATGTATTCCCAGTCCAGAGACATCGTAGTTTACCCCCTTTCAGGTTATACAATTGTAATTGTTGTTTCCTACTTGGTGCACTGACATGGCTATGCAGAATAGTAGCAGCATACTGTAGCCAAACATTGTATGAGCTCGCCGATGGCTGTGATGTGAGGCTACGGCCAGATTGCGGGAATTTGTTTCTGGATCCAATGTTAGCTGCCGACATGCCGATGCTCCTATTCCTGGGCCCGGGTTGGTCGTTTGCGCCATGGAAGTTTTGGCGGTACAAATGTTGCCAATGTCACGCGTTGGATCACCCGATCTCTCGACCAGCTAGAAACCAGTGCGGATGCAAACTGTTATCCAGAGCCGCAACAGCGCTGATGTAGCTAGCTTACCCAAATAAAGGGGTTATGCTTCAGAGGCAGAGGGCAGGGCCAAATTTTTTCGTTTCCCCCCCTTGGAAATACCAAGATTCCTGTCGCATATAGTAGCAGACAAATGCTACCGCGTATTATCTTAGACCAACCGATTACGCACCTACTAAAATCAGCTGTCTTGTAACCTATATTAGGTGTCGTTTAGATGTAGAGAAATGTAGAGTAGGATAAAAATTGAAAAATAAAAGGGAAGATCTGTACCATTTATTCCTTATAGTTCTGATACTCGTGCTAACGCTACGATATAAAAAAATAATATATTAATATTAAAATATGAAGTTTCTCATTCTTCACCATTAATATTAACATTAATCCAAAATAAATTTGTTTATTAATATTAATCCAAAATTAATATTAATATTAATAACCTAGAGTGACTCACGTGGTGTTGTAGAGACCCTAATTATCTTCATAGCTCTCGAGATTTGGGAGAACTGACGTGATGAAGAAGCTTAAGATTCGGAAAATGGTTGCTACATACAGTCATACAGGACCATGCAAGGCCGTAATTCACGCCCGTTCGGCGGCTTCTTCTCATTAGTTAAGATCTTATTTGCTTTGTTTTTAAACAACTTTCCTTTAATCTCAGTGTTTTGTTAATTAACAATGATACATGTGGTTTAAGATCTGCGAGATTCGAAAAAACTTATCCATTAGATTTGTAAAGTGTGTATGTAAAAAAATTTTATCTATTAGATTTGTAGAAAAGATAATTTTAAGTACATTTTTTGTGTATACATAGTCTAACCTATTTCTGCTAAAAATATTTTATCGTGTGTATATAAAAAAGAAAAATCGTGCTTTTTAAGAGGTAGAGATTAATCTTTTCTTCTCAGCCGAGAAAGACTATGTTCATCAGTTCATGGCTGGCAGCACGCGCTCACCCAAGTTTCCAATGGGCAAAACGGCCAAACGACCCGCACAATTAAGGGGACCCATGAAACGTCCGTCGTCGGAGTTAGCCTGTCCCAGTCTGCTTCATGTTTCCGGAAAGTGGATGCGGAGGAAGGAACAAAATGTTCTCTTGACTAGGCATCCACCGAAAACATTATCTGCAGGTTTTGCTCAAGACTGTGTGTTGTGTCCTCCACTACAGTGCCATTATCTTTGTTAGGTCACACGTCGCTGTTGCGTCGACGGACTAGCTTGGCCGGGGATATATATGCAAAGCTTATATTTGCGCAAGGGTTTGCCCCCATTGAAAACTAGTACTAGAACAAGAATACTACTCCTATATCTTAAGCTTGATAGGAGTACAAAGATTATGTATATGGAAAACGAAGATTAGTTAGTTACCAGATGTGAAAAATACTAGATGAAAAACATGATTAAGCCTGAAGTGCAATATATACTCAAGAGAATTTTATAATTAGATGGCCTTTGAAATTAGCATGGCGAACGTACTTGCTTAGCTGTGTACCAGCTAATGCAGGCAAAGATGGAGCGCATTAAAAAAAAATATCACAACTTTGCCAAATAGAGATATGGTATGGACTGAGCTTAAGCATCTCCCACGTACGGACAAATAAAATCTTGAAGAAACAGCTATTTAGAAATATATTCTAACATAAAATCGTTTTCAGATGCCTACGTCCCAACGATATAACCGATGATACTTTGCATGACCAAGCAGGAGTATTAAATAACGAAAAAGTATGGTCAAGCCAGCCACTCATTTCTAAAATTAAAACGATATTGTATTTTTTTATGGGGCATGTTTAGCCATTTTAGACAAGCTACACTATTACAGTACGTTCTGATTGTAATAATGGCATTGTATCGTCGGTTGAGGTCGACTATCTAATTAAGACTCCATGACATTCCAAAAAGGACCACGCTATATATAAACGTTTCTTGCGCCACCCTGCATTCACCGTCTCATCATTTTGAATCAGCAGGTCGATGATCACTTAATTAATTGCTTCTTTAGTGGAATCGATTTCTCCTAGAGATTTGGGTACGTACTCTTTAGTTATAAATGCTTTACGCTGAAAGGGCATGACCAAAGTTTAGATCCGTGACTCGCAATTTGCGCATGATTTGAACACACTACTGGAATCAGCGAGCATCCCTAGGGATTTTTTGATTTCCCTATTGTGTTCCAGGGTTTCCTATTGATTTGAACACACTATTACATCGTAGTTATGTGAAATGGAGTGTGCTACGAAGCTAACTGCAAACGAGAACGGTTCATATTTCTTAGTTTAACTGTGACTAGAATATTTTTATTGTCTTTCGTACGGTTCAAGGCACTATCTAAATCAGAGTCACTTTGTGAAATGGCTGATTTATTAAAACATTTTAGATTCAGTTAAAATACGAAGGAATTGAATCATAATCACTTGTAACACCATTTTACCCATTTCTCAGTTCTAGCAAAAAATGGAGAAATATAAGTGATTCTGATTCGAATTACTTGTGAAAAATCCGTTTAGATTCACATTAGAATCTAAAACTTAAGGGTATTTTTTCGAGTGAGATAACAAACAATTTTTGCATCGATCTTTGTATGGACTCATTAACAGTTAAAACATATTGGAGTACATATGTCACTTAATCAAATATTGGAAATATAAATTATAAATAATTTTTAAATTCGTATGATTAGATTTTTCTTAAAAAGTAGTTTTATAAAAATATACATATGTCAATTTTTAATAAATCTTTTTATCATAAATTAAAGTCAATATTATATTATAGAGATCATATCATTATTCAAAACAACTTAAATTATGAGTATATCCTGAGGTCTCAAATACACCAAGCGAAATGTACGCGTACGGCACTCTTACGGGTGTGCTACGACCTCGCTTGCTTGGGAAATACTCTTATCGCTGGAACGCCATGGCAGCTGATCTCATGGCCCGTTTGAAACGTAAAAATTTCATAGTAATTTTGCAGTAATTTTATAGGAACTAGTCCCGATGCTCAAGCTAATGCTACTGTCTAATAAAAAATTAACTTAAGAAAATATAATATATTAACATTAATTTAAAGTTTCTCAATCTTCACCATAAATTAGCAGATGGATGGCAGCAGTAGGAAGCAATTCGCCGAACAACCCAGATTTCATATATTTGTTACACGTAGTTGTATTTTGTTAATTAACAATGGTCTTTGTGAATTTAAGATTTGAAAAATCCAGAATAGTTTGTATTTAACTTTTTATGATGAAGAATGACAAACTTCAAATATTAATATTAATATTAATATATTATTTTCTTAAGTTAATATTTTTTCTTAGACCATACATTAGCATGGGTATCACTGCTACTTAAAAAGCAGTTAAATATCTAATGGACAACCTATTCTAGATCTTCCAAATCTTGAATTCAGAAGAACTATTGTTGTAAAAAGGGACAGTTTTGAGTGTTTTTTTTTTGTGCATATAGTCTAACTTATCGTTTTTTACGATTGTTGATACCAAAAACTTGTATTCTAGGAAGAACGGAAGTTCCGGTTTACCAAGTCGAAAGTTGCAGATTGGCAGACCGAATATGACTAAAAATATTCAAGTTCCGTCCAATAATGGTTATCTCGAAAGAGTTATTTTTTAACATGATTTTCAGAACTTAGGAGGTATTTTTGAAAAGTTTGGCTAAATTCTACGAAGTGCTTGAAAATATAGGAAGATAAAGCCAAATTCATGATTTGAAGGTTATAAGACATAGCCCTCACCACAATCAAAACGGATATATGGATCACCTAAATCGGAGATCGGATGAGAAATTTATGTTCTTAACAAAAATGGCTGCGACAGGGTTAGAGACTCCGGCAAAGTGCCCCTCTTTGGAAGTGAATTTTAGATCACCAGTGTCTGGTAATTGACCGGAGAATCCGGTAACACCCCTTCTGAAGCCGAATTTTCAACTCATCAGAGTGTTCGGCCCTCTGCCGGAGTATTCGAGTCCCAGAGACTCCGGCCCATTATCGAAGTGTCTAGAAAAGTCGGTTTTTAGTAGTTTTGAACGCATACCAGATCTGATTCAGATTCGGTTTGTTAGGATTTATTTCTCCACGGATAACACCATCCCACTTCTATATAAAAAGGTCCAAGGCCGATTGAAAGAAACCCCTCCAATCGTTAATCAAATATGTCTTTACTTTTATCCCTTTTACTCTATTCCTCTTCCAAACCTTATTTTTTGTTCTTACTTCGTCTCGACGGCAAATGAAGACGATCCGGCTGGCCTGTCGAGCTCAGATCAACCCTAGAAAGGTACTGCTTCGATGAGGACCTTCCCGAGCTTGATCTTCCAATTGCGGTTGTGATCATCACCAGGCGATCCCGTCGTTTTCGCACACAGATATGCGTGTGGTGCCTTGACTCGGATCTTTTCGGTGTCAACAAGGATGTTTAACCAGATGTATGTAGAAAAAAATTATACTTTTTAAGGAGTAGAGATGAATCAAAGAGGCAAGCTGCATGGTGCAAACGACTTATGCCGACCGACGATGGCAAACATACTTAGATTTTAAAAATAGAGAAAGTACTATATTTAACTTGCTTGCCGTCTCGTTGTTAACAGATCTAGTAGGGGTTCGGTGGTGTCAAGACCTGCAGCACTGAAAGGACCTAGATGTCGCCTAGAGGGGGGGATAAATAGGCGTTCCTGAAAATTAACATAAACTTGCAGCGGAAATTAAAACTGCCAAAACCGAAACTTCTGATTTATAAAAACCAGAACTTTCGGTTTTGCCTGGATAGCACAGTAAGTAAACAGCTAAACCGGAACTTTCGGTTTTTTCGGGACAAAGGGATAAACCTGAACTTTGAGAGATTTCTCGAGAAACTTGCAAAGCACCCTTAAAAGAGTACAAGAAACAAGATAGCTACTTGATTCACAAGAATCAAGGGTTAGTCACAAGCACAACTTAATGAAATAAGAAATGCAAATCAAAGCAAGGACACGAGTAATTATTGCACCGAAGTTCAACGACTTGCTCCCAAGTTGTCTACGTCTCCGTTGAGAAAGCTTGAGCTGCTCACAAGGCCAACTTCAAGCCGGGTCTCTTTCAACCACTTCTCTCAAATCACTATCTTGCTTCTTTCCTTGCGGAGGCGAAGCAGGCCTTCACAAATTTTTTCGTGGCACACCACAAGCTTGGTGGCTCACCGGGCGACGCCTAGCCGTCTAAGAGGCTTCACCTCTAAGAGTAACAAATGCTCACGGATTTGCAACTCCATGCTCAAGTGATCAATGAATGGAAGCGCTCAAATATGCTCTCAAAAAGCAATCTCTCAACCCAACACTTATGATTTCTTACAAATCACACAAGCCTCACAAAAAAGAGTTGGGGAGAGCTCTAGAATGTTTTGGCTCAGTTATAAACGTGAGCAACACCAGCAACAACCACTTAGGGGAGAGAGAAGGTATTTAAACCACTCTCTCAAACTAGCCGTTGGGGCTTAAACTAGGAAAACTAGAATTTCCGGTTTACCAACCGAAAATTTCGGTTTTCAGAAGAAACTAGCCGTTAGACACAACCCAGAAAAAAATCAGAACTTTCAATTTTCCAAACCGAAACATCCGGTTAGTGAACTCAGGCAAAGTGCCGGACACTCCGGAGGATAAAACCTCGACCACAAAGAGGGTTGCTCAGACACTCCGAGCAAGTGTCGGACACTCCGGTGGAGACTTAACTGATTTTGCTAGAAACTATCAGAACCGAAACTTTCGGTTTTTCCTGTCTCAGCAAACCTTATGAAGGTGTGTGGCCATGGTGTTTCTCTCTTCTCACTTGGGTGTCCATGAGCACTGAGATTATATTTTAATCTATGTTGCATCCCTCTTAATAGATCGGCAAACATATACTCAAGAAATAAATAAAAAGCTATAATAAACACTTGAGTTTCGATTCTTGAATCTTGCCACTTCTTCATAAAATTGCTTCTTGAGGATAAACAACACACGTTTTGTTTGAGCTACTCCGTTTTGAGCTAGTAATCTTAGAAACTTTCAATCCATGTGATCAATATCCACTAAATGCTTCCAAAATACTTTTTCTTCTTTTTCAATAGAATATCGGCACTTAGCAAAATATGACTCTTTGTAGCTTGAAAGGTCCATCATGATTCAACTCAACTTGTCCTTCTCTAGTATTAAGGTTCTTCGGCGCCAAGACTCTTTCTTGCCCTTCTCGCTTTCCCGGTCCATCACGACACCGTCAAATTAATTCTCCACCTTCTCACTGACTTGAGTCAAATGTTGCCTTGTATCTTCAATGAATGCTTTTTGAATTCTTTGATGTTAACTTCACAAACTAAGGGCCTTTTGGTTGAGATCTTAAATATAATTCATCATAACTCTTGATCTCATTTTCGCTTAGCATAACCTCTCTTGGCTTCTTTGACATCAACTTAAATCTTTGCAAGTCAAGTAGCTTCATGTAGATATCTTTAATTTGATTCATCATAAGTCTTGATCTCTCTTTTTGCTTGTCTTTGCTTCTCTTGATTTTTTTGATATCTACTTTTATCATCGCAAGTCAAGTAGCTTCTTGTTGAGACCTTTCTTAAATCTTAAGGCACTCACAGCTTTTAACCTCATTTTGCTTATTTTTTCTTCAATTACTTAGGATGAACACCTTTCATTCTTCATGTGACAAGTGACCTTTTGATGGGATCTTCACTTATAGTACATATATCTTTTGATCTCACTCTTGGCTTGTAACAACTTCACTTTGACTTGGGATCAATGTATTCTTGATTGAAAGGGATATAACAGTCATCATGAATCAAAATATTTCAATACTCTTTTAGAATTAACAACCTGCTTATCAACTCAACAAATAATGTTAGTCTTTTAATCATGTTGTCATTCAATTCACCAAAACCCACTAAAGATGTAGATGCACTTTCAAGCACTCCAACTCGGACTTGCCAACCCATCGCCGCTCAAAAGACACAAAAGATAACGGAGTGGTGCGTGCCAACTCGATCCCTTGCATGCCAAGTTCCTTCCCGTTTTGCAACACGCACGTTCGGACATCTTGAGCCCCGATTGACTTATTCCATCTTTGGTGAAAATTAATAAGTATGAGGTTACCTTCTAAGTCTTTTTAGTTTTAAAAATAAAATAGTTTTTTTTAATTATTTTTCAATAATTTTTTTCTCTCATATATTTGTTTCGACTAGTTGTGTTTTGTTAACTAACAACGGTCTGTGTGAGGTTATAATTTGGAAGATTCGAAAGTGCTCGTCCATTAAATTTATGAGAGGTGTATGTGAAAAAAATTTATCCGTCAGATTTGTAAAAAAAGATAATTCTGAATACATTTTTTTATGTGCACGTAGTCTAACCTATCTATTTTAAGGCATATTTTATCATACACGTAAAAAAAACTATACTTTTTAAATAGCAGTGATCAATTCAATTTCACTTGAGAAAACGCATAAACAAATAATTTTCCTCTGTTTCGAAGAGGATCTGTATCCTGAGAAAAACAAGACCGGACGTTTGTCCAGGTGGACACGCCCCCAGCTGCCTCTGTTGACCAAGTCTCACCACAAAGTTCTCCGTGCCGGACAGATACCCTGCCAAAATCGGCTTATCCTGATCCCACTCCACCCTTGCAACTCGCAAGAAAACCGGATACAGTACTCAGTTGAACCTAGGGCTGAAATCGAACATAAACGGTAGGAAAAACATCTTAACCAGTTTTACTTTTATATTTACAATACTAAACGCAAACGAAAACAGAAAAGCCAAAAACAAAAATAAACGGATAAATATAAAGTTCAAAAACAAAACAAAACGGTTAGTAACCGAAAAAATGTCAAAAATATGAATAAAATAAATATCGAACATTTACAATATAGTACAAGTCTTACAATATATATAATACAAGTTACAATTAAATTTATAATATATAATTCAACAATATAGCTCAACAAGAGGTTATTTGGTTCATAACTTTTAATTTTTATTTTTATAAAATATGTTCAAATAAAATCTCATTATTGTATTTAGGTAAAACGATAAAAAATAGAAAAATTCCGCTAAAATAGTCAGAAAAAAGTTATACTATTTTTGTTTCCGTTTTTATTTTTCTCCGCCTCTCAAACGCTAGGAAAAAGCCAACGCTATCGAAACGAAAGATTTTCTTACCTCAGCCGTAGTTGAACCGAACTGACCGGTAGGCGGCGCCGTTACCGTAGCGTCTGCATGCTGACTCAGGAACGACGTGAGCAGGCGCATGCCATCGCAGTCTTCCTGACGGCTGATGCCTGGGCGGCAGGGCTTCAATGCCCCTGCGTCAGTCTGACCTGTAACTGAAACTGAATTGGCAGGAGCAGTCAATAGGCTTCTGCTGCTCCTTTATCTTCGCTTCCTGGTGCTCGCTCCAACGGCTACCTATTCGGCTCGCTTGGGTGGGAGAGGAGATAAACGCCTTCAATTTTCATGAATTCTTATGAATAACATTTGTTTCTTTTTTGAGAATACAATGAACTATTACTTTCGTCTCAAAAATAAATATTTGTTTGGATTTTATGTCATCTATATTTGACTAATGATTTTTATAGATTTAGTTAATTTTAAAAACCTAGTATTTCTACTTTTAATTTTTTCATAAAAAATACTTTTATAATATATATTTTTTATATATTAAAAATAATTTATATTTATAAAAATCATTGTTCAAAGAAAAATCATTGGTCAACATGCACCGTTTATCTGTTCTTTCTGTCTCTTTTTAGCTATCATTTTACATGTAAACACGTATATTAAAGATGGTAAAAAAATAAAATATATTGAAAACGAGTAAAAAGAGATATAAACAGAGATGTATTAAAAATAAAAAAAATATTAAAAAATAAAAATCACTTTAAAAACTTATGAACTTTAGAACGACAGTAGTTGAAGTGGGAGTGAGTACATGAATTCTTATGCCAAAGCAAAAACGGATAAAACCATTTCGTCTCCACAATGAAATGGGCAAAAATCTTGTGACCCAGTCTCCAATGATTAGCAATCAGTTTTTGTAATTATCAAAAAGGAGGTTGCGCTTATGGTCCTACGTAATCTGTTTCCTCAAATTCTGGAAACAACCGGCGGAAGTTTAAAAAATCGGATCCAACCTAAACTGAACGGCTTGCTCCAACAAACGACGAGCTTATCGCGCAATTCCCTCACGTCGAAACCGAGGAAAAGGTTACAGGCTCCCTCCCGGTCCCGGTGTTATAAAGAGCGCCCACGCCAACCTCCGGTCCCTGTGTTGCTTCCTCCTCCCTCTGCTCTTTTCCGGCCGCGCCCAACTCTCCTCCTGATCTCGCGGCAATGGCGGCTGCGTCTTGGAGGGCCGCGGCGATGCGCGTGGCCATGGCCATGGCGGCGGCGGTACTGGTTCTTGCCGGTGGCGGTGCTCGCGTGTCAGCGTTCCCCGTGGAGGATTTGGTGACGCGGCTGCCGGGGCAGCCGCCGGTGGCGTTCAGGCAGTTCGCGGGGTACGTGGACGTGGACGTCCAGGCAGGCAGGAGCCTGTTTTACTACTTCGCCGAGGCGCAGGAGGACGCCGCCGCCAAGCCGCTCACGCTCTGGCTCAACGGAGGTTGGTTGCCGGAGCCCTCTCTCTCTCTCTCTCTCTCTCTCTCTCTGAAAACAGTTCTTGCAGTTTGATTCTTGTTGGGCTTGCATTATCTGATACTACTTGGATTTTTTTTTGTTAAAAAGTAGTCGCAACAGGGATCTTAAATCCTCTGTTCTTGCTGTTTGAGAATTTTGATGTTTTTTGACTTTTTCATTGTGAAACAGATCTGTTGAACAGTTCATATTTTTAGCTTGTTACCGTAATCCTATCTTGTACTGGTACTGTTGTTTGGTATTTTTGGTGGATATATATCTGAATTGCCTTTGTCAGTTGTACACTGTTTCATTAACAATATCAGCACGAATTTTTTATTGCGATTAAAGCTCCGTAGCCAGGACCAGGAAATGAATGTAACCTTCTGCATTTTCTCAAATAAGGCAGCCGATTTGATTCTTTACTCATATACATATTCAATGATCATTCTTTGTTCATCAAGGAACCATGATAAAGTTAGTGTTTCCTGGACTGAGAACAGAGTACCGCGTCTATTCGTCACCTGATCCCCTTCTGCTATGTTAATAAAAAAAGGATTTGACATTGACATTAATTAATTGCAAATTGATACCCTTTTTCAACAAAGTACTAGGTTATCTTTGAGCTGTAGGCTTGCCAATTAGAGCCATACTTCATCGGGCTGTGTGTGCAATGGTCCCTGTGGATGTCAAAAGAAGCGAGGCATCATTTGATCTCCATGCAGCAAAAGGCACTGAAAGAAAGAAAGCTTCGGGAATCATTCGATCTCATTTTCGACGCACAGAAAAATAAAGCGAAATAAAGATTATTTTCTTTCACGGCGCAATGCCTTGATAGCATTATAGCAACAGCCTGGCTAAGGGCCTCCTTTGGATTGAAGGAAAAATTTCTTATTTCTGCATTTTTTCTGTGAAATTGAACTGATTCTTGTAAAATTTCTGTGCAATTTCTGCGAAAATTCTGCGTTAAAAAGGAGCCCTAACAGTTGCAGTCCATCTGACTGATTGACAGGTCCCGGCTGTTCTTCGGTTGGAGGAGGCGCTTTCACGGAGCTCGGCCCGTTTTATCCGAGAGGAGACGGTAGAGGTCTCAGGCTGAACAAGAAGTCATGGAACAAAGGTAGGATTGCCTTACCATCTTTATTCCACATTATGCTTCACTAAGTATATATTTCATGCTGTTTTGTCGGAAATTTTGCAGCGTCAAATCTTCTGTTTGTCGAATCACCGGCTGGAGTTGGGTGGTCCTATTCAAACACCTCATCAGACTACAAAACAGGAGATAAGCATACCGGTCAGCTGATGAGATATTGTGTACTAGTACGTCAGAAAGAAATACTTGCCTGAATTAGTACAGTTAACCGCATTTCTGTTACATGCAGCTGAAGACATGTACAGATTTCTGTTAGGATGGTACAAGAAGTTTCCCGAGTACAGATCAAGAGCCCTGTTCCTTTCTGGAGAGAGCTACGCAGGTAGGAAAGGATTTTGAACTGCAAGTTCTCTTTCACCTATGAACGTGCATTTTCTTCTAGTCTATGGCTAATGTTGTTGATAAATAAAAAATGCAGGGCATTACATACCTCAACTCACTGATTTAGTTCTCACACATAATGAGAAATCAACGGGTTTCAAATTCAATATCAAGGGAGTCGCTGTAAGTGCTCAAACTAGTATTTATCATGGTCTTCTTGATTCAAACTTCATTGACATTTGATAATTCTGACTTATTACATTGAATAGATCGGAAATCCGCTTCTGAAGCTTGACAGGGATGTCCCTGCAACCTACGAGTACTTCTGGTCTCATGGCATGATCTCGGATGAAATATTTCTGGCGATCAGCCACAGCTGTAATTTCGAGGATTACACCTTCAATAACCCCCACAACGAGAGCAAGTCGTGCAACGATGCAATTGCAGAAGCGAACGACATAGTTGGGGACTACGTCAACAACTATGACGTTATTCTCGATGTCTGCTACCCATCAATTGTGATGCAGGAGCTACGGTTGCGAAAATACGTATGCTTGCTTGTTGCTTCTCATAGTGCATAATGTTCAATCTAAGTTATTTGATTCCTCTAATTTAATTGGTTATTTTTCACTCAATGTAGATAACAAAAATCAGTGTGGGAGTGGATGTTTGCATGTCCTACGAAAGGTTCTTCTACTTCAACCTTCCAGAAGTGCAACAGGCTCTGCATGCTAATAGGACTCGTTTGCCCTATCAGTGGAGCATGTGTAGCGAGTAAGTGATTCTACTACTCGCCATTTATATCTACTATAAAAAATTTCACTGTTACTTTCACGGTTCATATATCTTGTGCTTCTATAACGATCTGTTTTCAACCTTTTTGTTTTTACTAGAATGACTTGTTTTATTTAAGTCTATAGATATATAGATCCTAAAACGTTCTTTTGATTTAGCGATGCCAAATAGAAATGTGACAAATTATTGTAAATTTTCAAGCTGTTCAACTTTCAAACTCACATGTATCATATGCATCATGTGCCAGTATACTGAACTACAGCGACACCGACGGCAACACCAACATCTTGCCTATACTTCAACGAATTGTGGAGCACAAGATACCACTTTGGGTATTCAGGTGATGTAACTTTCCCTCTCTTGCATCATATAAATTGTTTTGAGTCACGTAAAACATCTTGTGACAAGATCACCCAACAATTACAGCGGGGATCAAGACTCTGTTGTGCCTCTCTTGGGCAGCCGTACCCTTGTGCGAGAGCTAGCGCACACCATGGGATTGCAAATCACAGTCCCATACAGTACCTGGTTCCGGAAACACCAGGTATACTTTTGCTATCTCAGTATATAATAGTTTCATTGCCATAAAACAAATTATCTGACTTTTCAATTCAAAAAAGAAATCTGACCAATGAAACATTTGCCCTGTTGAATTCAAGGTTGGAGGCTGGGTGACAGAGTATGGCAACTTCCTGACCTTCGCAACAGTACGAGGTGCATCGCACATGGTGCCGTTCGCGCAACCTGACCGCGCTCTCGGGCTATTTCAATCAATTGTACGTGGACAGAGACTCCCAAACACAACCCATCCACCCATTGACTAAGTGTGCCTACAAAAGAAGCTGGAGATATAAACAAGTAGTTTTCAGAAAGACAGTGTAACAGTAGATAAGCTCATAAGGCTGTACTGGATTATCAGTAAGTTCTTTATTATATCTAAAGGAATAGAAAATAATAATTATAAATCCTGCTTTTATCGTCTTTTAATAAATAGGTTATGGCAGAAGTCCTGAAAACAGAGCAATATGTGCAGTGGACGTACGAGGGGCACTCTGCTACTGCAATTTTGCCAAGATAGTTTAGGTGCCAATTTAGGTCTCCCTCGAGTAAACTCAATGGGATTCCATTAGTATAATCGCGACTGCGCTTCGTTCAACTAATCGCAGCTGCACTTCGTCCAACAAAATACTTCCTCTGTTTGAGGCTTGTATTTTGCTACTGACAGAATATTTGTCAATACAGTTCTGTATCTTCTCTTTAAAACAAATGTAACATATTAATCGTAAGTTCTATTTTCAAGACAAACTCCTGTATAGTGTTATCTTTCCTATTATTATATATAAAGATAAAGATCAACTATGGGCGGTGCCAGAGACATTCTGCTTGATCGGTGTTCTCAAACTAATGGTTCAGGAAGTAGAAAATGCATCAGGTTTCAAGAGTTAACTACATGGGTCAGGCTGATAGAGCATCTTCTGTACCGCCTAATAGTTAGATCTCACCAAGAACAAGGTGCAATGGCAGGTTCTTTTTCCACGGGGAGTAAAAAGGGGTAGGTTAACTACATGGACAGAGCATGCAGCATGAAAACTGCCGCTGTTGGTGGTCTATAAATTGCTGTGACGAAGTGAGTTCAGGATACGATCAAAATTAGACAGTGCCAACAAGGTGCATCGTTTTCTTAAAGCTGGACAATACCAAACACCCCAAGTTGTATAAAAGTAACATTAACGCAGTTCAATAATAGGATGGAATTTATTTGGATCAGTAATTCGACATATGCCGGAAAGCATTATGAAAATGACCGTTGTCCATATCACTAATTAGGACATACAGTTGAAGATATTTACTACTTCTTCCCTCCTCTTTTACCTGTCATCCAAGTGTGAATACAGGAATTAAGTATGATAAAATAAGTGGGATGCGTTGAAACAAGGAGAAAGATAAAAGTAGGTATATATCAGACAAGTAAATATGGAAAACTTGTGAACTTCATTGATTGGGGATGGAGGGAGTACTTTTCTTGAACTACAATTTGTCACTTAATTCAGAATGACTGTTTTAGAACCAAGTTGCACGTTGAACGGCATCATATATGAGTGGTACTCTTACCATTTTAGCAGTGATTTATAGTGGACATTAAAAATAATTCAAGTGAAATATTTTCCATACATACAAAGAATCGAAGCACAAGGACCATCCACGAGCAAAACGATTTGCTAGCAACCAAAGTAAGGGGCTAGCAACTCAATCCTACTTTTTGAGGGGATGATGCTCTCCGCATAGCTTCTTTCATCACGGATGGAAGTCCTCTGGAAGCCTACAAGCAATTTTATTGTCGTCAGGGGCATCTCCGGACCTGTGCGGGCCGTGCCACAGCACAGCATCCTCAAAATTATAGGGTCCTAAATTTACTAATTACCTTAATTATATATTTGTATTTATCAATTTTGTTTTTATAATTTATATAATTAATCTCGTATATAGTTTATAATGAACACAAATTGATCTGGTTCTTTAATTGTTCTAAGTTGCAAAGTGTGTCTTTAATAAATCGGGTTAGAAAATGTGAATTGAAAAATCAAAAGTATAAAATAAAACAAAGAATTAAAGAAGTTGAAAATAAATTCTGGATCCCATTTATTATTTTATACAGGGTTCCCAATTTCCCCGGGACACCCCTGTTGTCGTCCAATGTAAGGACCGAATCCATCAAAGAATTATTGTATGTGTGAAATACTAAACTTGGCTAGTAATTTCATTAAATAAAAAACTATGAGTCAATTAGATCAATACAATTGCAAAATGACCAGAGTTGGAAAACACCATCGTAAAGATTTGAAGCTGCCAGATACCATCGAGACTCGTTTGAGCTGGAAATTAACATTCCATGACGTTTTCCGTCCAAATGCAACCTAAATCACGTTAATATATAGAGAGCAATTTTAGAATACAGTTTGTCAAACTTTGAAAACTAATGGAACAACTTTAAAAAACTTTGAGAATAACTCGAAGGCCATTACACGAAGAGCTCAACAAGGCAAATCTAAGGGAACAACTTTGGTACACTTTGGGAACTTAAGAAACAATTTTAATTTTGTGAACTAATGCAACAACTTTAGAAAACTTTAGGAACTAACAAAATATCTTTAAGAAACTTTAGGAATGACTCAAAGTACATCTATACGAAGAGCTCGACGAAATGAAATGAATGGAACAACTTTAGGAAACTTTGGAGCTCGATGAAATGAAACTAACAAGACAACTTTAGTTAATTTTGGTAACTAATGGAACAACTTTAGCAAGACTTTAGGAAGTAATGGAACAACTTTAACAAACTTTAAGAATAACTTGCAGGTAAACTTTGAGTATAACTCAGGACACCTTCATGAAGAACTTGACGAGACGAACCTAACGGAACAACTTTGAGAAACTTTGGGAACTTGAGGAACAACTTTATAAAATTTTGAGAACTTAGGAAACTTTAGGAACTAACTGAACAACTTTAAAATCTTTGGGAATAACTCGGAGGGCATCTACATGAAGAGCTGCACGAGATAAACCTAACAAAACAATTTTGGAAAACTTTGGAAGCTTGAGAGAACTTTTTAAATTTTTGAAAATTAACCGTTAAAAAAATGAACTTTCTAAAAATTGCTCTTTTAAATTATAACGTGATTTGTGCTCCGTCTAATGGAAAACATCACGGCAATGGTAATTTTCTCCAACGAGATTCCGATGCTGTCTGGCAGCTCCAAATCTTTGCGATGGTCTTTTTCAACTCCAGCTATTTTGCAATGGTATTGATCTAATTAACTCAAAACTATTTCATTAATTTGAGAAATAATGCTGATCTTAACCAGTCGGATGTAAAAGGTGATCTCGGGAAAAACCAATTCAGGTAAGCCTAGTTTTGTTCTTGCATCTGACCGAGTTTCTCAACATGTTCTGAGTAACTTCGTTTGAGCCACAATTGGACAATTTAATTCCATTTGACAGCGTCTCTCGCATCCGAAGTTCTTTATTACATCTTTTTTAAAAAAACTGTACCAGGTGGTATACGAGAGAGCCATTTTTTACTTTTTTTTAAGGTGAAGATGTATGAAAAAAAGGAGGAAGCAATGAACCATGAAAACGCAAGTCCATTGGCTCGATCTCTGTCTACGGATCCCCTATCTATGTTGGCACTCAATATTATTAAAGTATATGGTAGGATTATTAAGGATATGGTTTATTACGGTAGGTTAGATAAGTTTCTATACATATCCCCTCCAAGTTCCTTAAAATCCAAATCATATTCAAATCATGTACTTCTATATATACCGATCCCCAAGCTTCAATACAATCATATATCAATTCATCAAGTTCGACCCTTCTCATTCTCTCACATGGTATCACGGTTTTAGGTTCAAATCCTAGCCGCATTGTTTCCACACCGCACGCCCCGGGTAGTTCCATGTCCATGGTCTACACCGAGGGCAGTGTCACTGTTTATATAGCAGATCCTATTAATCCCGTCAACATAATCGTTGTTCCAGTAGGTCGGGTCGTCGCGCTCAATTCATTAAGTTCTACCCCTCTCATTCACTCATAAAAATTTCAAATTGCTCCACCTTTATAGGAGGGATGAGTGTCATTTTACTGTAAACTTCGTGTTTCTGAATAAAGAAGCAACATTGTTCAAATTCGAAATCACGGGATCCGAGCTCAATTATGTAAAACCCTTCCCAAGAAATTTGTGTTTTACATAAAAATTCAAAGTTCAAAATGCATGTTCAAACTTTGTCAAAGAAATGTTGCAAAATACAATTCTATTATGAAAGGTATTGCAAAGACTTGAATTTTAGAAATTTTTATAAAATTTTATTCAAAGTTTAAGAGGCTCAAATGAATTATTTCTTTTAAATGGTTTTCTGTATTCAAAATTTTATAGAATAAAACTTATTTATATTTTGAATGTGGACCCAAAATAAAAGTCGTTCCTTTTTAAAAGTTCTACCCACCTGCAAAAGTTCATAATTTTTGGAGCTTAGGAAGTATTGTTTTCGGAGAGAAAACAGTGGAGTGCAGAAAAATCAGAGCAAATCAGAAAATGGAAAACAAGCGGGGCCCGCTTGTCAGCCCCACTGCTCCTCCTCCTCCAACCTCCAGCGGCCAGCACAGTGGCCAGCTGCCGCCAGCGCGCCGCATCGCCTCTGCATGCACGCCACGAGCTCGCATTCTCTCTGGTCGCCACCTGCCTCCCTGTGTCGCCGCTGTGGAACGGCTCGGCCAAGCCGTCTCTGGCCGCCACTGCTTGCGAGCAGCAGCGCCCGTCCTCTGACGAGCCTCGCAGCACCTCAGCTCGCCTCCTCCCTTCCTAAGCCGTGCTGATTTTGAGTTTTCCCCAAATAGCGAGTTCGGACCCCGCCGCCCGGTTTTTCCCCAAATCCGCCCAGCTCCGGTGGAGCTCCTTCAAGTTTCCTTTCGGGTATGACCTCCTAGATCTCGGGCGCACCTTCTAAGCTCGTTAATCGACCGGGAACTTGGTTTCTTGTGCAGAAATTTTGGAGTGGACCGCCGCCGGCCCCCTGAACCATGCACCTCGATGGCGAGCTCCACTGTCTGGCCATCTTCGTCGACGACCACCTCGACGCCAACCTTCTCCATCCCGCAGTGGAGCTCCCAGTGCTTCCCAAGTTGACTCCAGTCGACCATAACGCCACCACGACCTCGCCGAAGTCCACCTCCGGCCACCTCTTGCCGCTGGCAGCATTTTGGTGAGGCCCCCACCTCGAGGACCCCCTCTCTGGCTTTCCCTCATCGCGGTGTGTTACACCCGATTTTAAGGCTAAAACCAAGTGACCCTTTATGTGTGCTCAAAAATCAAGTTTCACACATAAAGTGACTTCATTAATGGTAAAACAGAACAATGTCACGAATAAAGAGAATTAAAATGATTACCGAATTGCAGCGGAAAAGAAACCCAAGCGTAGCGCAGCTTCCACAGGCAGTCGACCGAAGAGACGGCAAACCTAAACTTCCACTCTTGTGTCTTCAACGTCCTCTTAAACTTTGCTTTCTACTGAGCAACATTGATAAAGACAAGGTTGAGTATGGGATGTACTCAGCAGGTGTGAGAAAAGATGATATGTGGTAACAAACAAAGCAAAGACAACATAGGGTTCTTTTGCATAAAAGCACACAATAGAGACACACTTTCTATTAAGCACCTATTTACTAAGTGAAAAACATCGCACCTATAAACCAAAATACTTATAGCCTACCCGGCTGCAACACCAACATCAGAACCAATCAGTCTCCCACTGTGACCACCAACCAAACCATACCAAAATCCCACTAATCATGTGAGGGTACATGCAATGCTCATGACCGTGAGCACGGCTGTCATGACAGTTTTAACTCTACAGAGGTTTTACACAATTCCCCACGAGAAGTGATTTCATCTCCTTTTTCCAGGTGGACTAAAGAATCTCCATTACGCCTGTGCTGGCCGAGCACTCGCACACTTCCTTTGGTGTGAGGGCCAAGAGATCACTTCAAGGCTTTTCCATGTCTTCTATCAGCTTGTACGTACCCACTAAGGTTTCACCCGTCGGGCACTAACCGAAAACCCGAGAGGCCCCCTCTTGTGCCGAATGGTTGCCGGGAGTAACCCTCCCTTCCCCACACATCTCTCTTCAGGCGGATCCAAGCGTAACCCGCTTTTCCTGCTTCACCGTTTGGCATGCACAAAACTGGTTTTCATCACTTACTACGCCAGGCCGCGCCCATTCTTGGCATTATGGCTGTACGGAAACATATGGGTAGTCGCTCCACGAACCAGTCCTTAGATTTGGGAAGATAACTTACCAAGGGACAGTGCCAGTAACCCTGCACACAGTCCTACACTAACCATATCGCCCAAATCATCACTATCCAAGTTGCTATTAGTCTCTCATTAATCCTTGTGAAGCATGTATAATGATCCATTTAAATACACCCAACCCGACAGTAGCAACTGAAGCATGTGATCTACCCAACAGTAAAGTAAACTAAGACGACAAGGCATAATGTGAAAATTAGAGTATTGCTATTAATAGGTACACAGTCAATTTAGCACAAGCATGCAAACTACAAGATAGATATTTTGAAATTTAGGCACAAGATGGTCAAGGACACTTGCCTTGCTGCTCTTGAGAGTAAAAGTCGTCTGTCTCGAACTCCAGTTGTTGGAAGTCTTCGACGAACTGCAACTTCGAGACGAAGTCGCCTATCGCACGAGAACACAAACAATCAATCAAATGCGACAAAACAGAACGAGATCAGTATGATGATGTCATGAATGCATAGATTATTTCGATACGGTCATTTTGATATATTATTTGCTGAAATTGAAGTTACAGATCAAAAGTTATAGCATTTATAAGGTCAGGGACTAATCTATAATTAATAATTAATTACTAGGGACCTATCTGTAATTTACAAAATTATTTGAGGACTAAAATGTAATTTCGGAAAAGTTCAGTGGTTTAAATGTAAAATTATCAATAGGACAGGGACCAATTTATAATTTCCATAATGAATTATTATTAAATTAATTATCAAATAATTATTACTATTAAATTAATTATTAACTAATTATTAAATTTATTTCTTAGACTAATAATATTATTATTAGTTATTTTATTTAATCAACAGAAGATTAATTCGAAGTTAATTAACTTAATCTCCTAATTTATTTAATTAATTCGGCTCTGCTGACGTGATGCTGACGCAATAAAGGTTTGATTTATTTTTATTCAAAAATCATGGTTTAATCTGGGCCCTTGATTTCAAATTGAATGGATCTGATTATTTGGGTGACGTGGCGCGATCTGGTGCATTGGATTTGGATCTAATGGATAAGGTAGTTCGGGTGAGGTGGCGTGGATCTGGGTCTTTGGTTTCGGATCTAACGGTGGGGATTTAATTTAACCATATGGAGAGGCGTGGCTGGATCAGGGCCATCCGATCGGGATCGGACGGTGCTGGGAGCCCGCGCCTGCCAAAGGACGATTCTCGGGGTTCTTAGGCTCAAAAGGACGAGGAGAGGGAGGTGGTCCTCACCAAGGGATCGGACGGGGTCGAAGACGGCCGGAGTTGGGTCTGGACGGCGAGGTGGCGGCTCGAGACTTCGGCGGCGTCGCTTGGCTTCTCTGAGTGGCTGCGCTCGACGAGAATCAATTGGGCGGGGGCGGTGCAGTGCGGAGAAGACCGGCACGGGGTTGTAGTGGGCTGGGCGGCTTCGCACGGCGGCGCGACGGCGAGGTGGCGGCGCTCGGGCGTTTGGTGAGAGAGAGGGCCGAGAAGGC
>BCLG01000303.1:192453-212821 GCA_001602295.1 Zoysia matrella
GCGTGACCCACTGTGGAGCCCCTATTGAGCCGGGATGAAGTGGCCCTTGCGCCCCCTTGGCCTGTTTCCCTTGTGGGCCGAAACCCCTATGGCTCAGTGTTGCTCGGCCCACCTGGTGGGAATATTGTTAATTGCAAGCGAATTTATTTAATTGATCAGAAATGCTTCAAATTTATAAAATTCGTAGAAAACTCATCCTAAGTGATAAAAATTGTGAAACAAATTTTTTTTAGAATTCTCCCAACTAGAACTATATTCTGAAGCTAACTATTTTTTATTTTATGCATGAAATTAATTTAATTAATTCAGATCACTAAATACATCATTAATGCATTATTATTATTTTTTGACATGCTAAAATCTTAAAAACTTTACTTTTCTGTTTATTCTGTCAAACTTACTGTTTTAGAAAAGTTTAGTATTTTATTTCAATAAAATAATTTTTATAAAAGATTTATTAGGTTTAAATGGCATTTAAATCATATAAATCTATTTGATTTCAATAACTGTTGAAATTTTCTCACAAATTTGTTTTTGACCCTTTTGAATTTGTGAACAACTCAAAATATTTTATATTTTCGAAAACCATTTTAAAGAAGTTTTATTACTAAATTTGTGTCTTTTAAAAATAAAAGGCTATCATCGCATGTGATTTCAATTCAAGTTAAAAGCTATCATTATTCATTTCCTTGCATATCATGTCACATATAGGACCTGATCCATCTGGAGAGGAGCTTGGAGTGTTCCTTTAGCAAAGAAAGCTAACTGTGAGCAAGACGCAGACAAGCTTCGGTGCATTAACCCCTTTTAAGTTTTTTATCACTGTGTATGATTCGGTTAATGCATTATGCATTAGGTATTAGGAGTTGTTTGGAAACATAGAATTGCATGCTAGGTATCTTATTACCCATGATGAGTGTTGTTGGTACGGGTAACTCGATGTAGAGCTAGGTTAAATTTTATCCCACAGTAGAAGTTGAGTGAATGAAAAGTCACTCGCGAGCAATAGGTTTTATTTTATCCCACACATTAATAACTTGAGACCGGGCGGGGATATGTATAGTAAGGTTTGAGAAGGCTGTTCCTTTGCGGTGGTAGCCTCGTTTATGTCGGTTAAGAACCGATTCGAGTGTGGCTCTGTTAAGCAAGTTTGAAAATACCAAGAGCATGCTAGTGTAATGGGACTAGTAAACTGATGTAACTCGACTGTTGTAGTGGTTGGACGACAACCCACCCCCTCTTTTTGTGATGATATTAGGAGGGTACACTGGCTAACCACGGATAGCCCCGATGTGTGGTATCGCTTGGAGGACGTGTACACCGGCCTCTATGATATCTACGTGAAAGGTTGCCGTACGTGACTCTTTGGGAGTGCGCAAACATCGTGCTACTTGAGTTTTTTTAGCTGGTGTAAATCAATTATAATCGCTGCCCCTCACAATAACGTGTATCGCTTGTTCACTGCGTCATGTCGTAGTAATAATGTAGTAATAATGTATTCTCTCTGTTCCCAAATAGTTACTATTTACTTCTGCTCACATCTCTTTCACTTTTCACTACACATTCTCCCCTTTAAATACACCCTTTCCTATTTCTAAAGACAGTCATTTGTGAACAGAGGAAGTGCGTAAACCTATCAATAATATGAATTATTTGCTTAGTTTATAGTCAATTGCTTGGTAACCATGCTTGATATAGTTAAAAAGCAAATTAAATTTACCTTTCGTGAACTTAATCTACCGCTAAAACTTGAATTTAAGGATTCACTGTATTAGCGCTAGTTTTGCAAAGGCCATCCCATGTGAGTCAGTCTCATTATATCCTAGGAGTCGGCTGTAGTTGGTCACGTTGACGGGTAAGACTTGCTGATCATTTGAATGCTAAGGGCTTCGCTCTCTGTGGTTTTGTGTGCAGGTGGTTTCTCTCTCCCTTCTATAGACCAACTGGCAAAAGTAACCTCGAGGGTGGCCATGTCTGTTGAGAGCCCTGCTCGCCGCGCTGTTGTTTGTGTGCTGCTAGAGAATGCATCGCATGGGCTCGATGGCACCTTATGCATAGTCTCTAGGACACCCTAATTTAGGTTATCGCTTTCGCGCTTTCAAAAATCTTGGTTTTATAAACTTAAGCAACAGTTTGTAGTATATTTTATCATGCTTGAGTTGTACTTTGCTTCATCGTGTGACACCCGATAAGATCATGTGGTCGATGGATCGTCTCTTCTGTGGGGCGGTCTGTCACATTTACCATATGTTTCCAGCTAAGCCAGAGCAAAAAAAAAATAATAAAGAAGCCATTTTTCCAAATGCGACACAGCCAAAGATAAACCTAAAATATTAATGGTCCGTGTCACTACAATTTTCTTTAAAAAAACATGTCCACATGCTAGTATGCAAAACATTTTGGAAAAAAAGATCTAGAAGAGATTGAAAATCTTATTGGAAACATTTTTGACGTAGACTTTAAAAATTAACTGTTCAAAATAGTTCCAGAGAATGTTTGGTGAAATGATAAATCTTGCTTGTCCCTCAACTATGGCAGTTTTGTCCTTTAGTTTTTAAAAGGCCGACTAAATTGATAACTTTATTTAAAGACTCAGTTTCTTCCATAGTCAGACATATAGCTACCATTGTGAAAAGCCACAGCTTCAATTTTATATTTTAAATTTCAAATTGATTTTTTTCTCAAACTGTAAGTCTAATATTGAACCAATTTGAATCATCACCTTTCTTAGAATTAATGCAACAAAAAGCCTAGATGGATTTTTTTTTTTGTTTAACTTTTTACGTATGTTTCAGCATATTTTGAAGATATATCACATTTTTGTTGACATTTCTATCTGCTGATTCACATTTTAACAAAACTACCTCTTAACACGATCCGAATGTATAAAATATCCTTTGTTGGCTCAATAGAAATATTAAAAAATCAACATTATTACATATTATTTCAGTATAATTTAAACATATTTTATAATTTTTGACTTTTTATATACCGTTTCAAATTTTAACAAAAGTGACTCTTCACACAATCCAAATATATTAAATGCTATTTTGTTGAGTGCAACAAAAACCCTTAAAAATATTTTAAAGTTGTTTTAAAATTCAAAAATACCAAAATTTGTTATGCATATAGATCTTATTCTGTTTCTTTAATTTTAAAAATATGATGGTTCAAACGATTTTGAAAACACAGTTACAGTTTAAGAGAAAGTTTAAGTTGAAATTTAAAATATAAAATTAAAGCTGGTAGTGGAGTGCTTTAAGTTTAAAAATATGATGGTTCAAACGATTTTGAAAACAAAGTTACGGTTTAAGAGAAAGTTTAAGTTGAAATTTAAAATAAAAAATTGAAGCTGATAGTGGAGTGTTACTTAGATATACTATAGATAAAACTGAGCCTCTAACTAAAATTTATAAACCGGTAGGGATTATGATTATTAAAAAAATAGCTTATATTTTAAATTATTCATGAAAATGAGACATTGGGATTTTTAGTATTAGAATGCACCATGCTGTAGATCTAGTCAAGAGTAGTCCAACAAAATTTATTTCATATTTTTCTGATCTTTTCTGAATCTATTATAAATTTTTAAAGTTGATTACATGAGTAACACGTGGATTCGGCCACATCGGATCAGAGAGCAGCCACAGGATATCCGGCTGGCTATTTGACAGGCCATGGCCATGGCGGCATGAATGCCGGGGACAGGGACAGGGCCGGGGTAGCGTAAACGGGGGGCCCTGTACCAAACTGTAAAGTGGGGCTTGTTGTCTTTGAAAAGAGTAAAAATTTTATATAAATTGTACAGAGAATTTACAAGAAAAATGTAGAGTTTAGAAAAATTTGTAATATAAAAGGGTATGGTATACTGTACTTCCTCCATTTTTAAATTTTTGACACTTTTGACTCTTAGCCATCATATTTGATTTTTCATCATATTTAAAAATATATAAATATAAAAATAAATTAATAATTATACAATATGATGGCCAAGAGTCATCTCAAATCTTGATATGCAATATAAAAATATAAATAAATGATATTTAGACAAATTTTTTGAATAAGACGAAAAATCAAATATGACATCTAATAGTCAAAAGTGTCGAGAATTTAGAGACGGAGGTAATATTACATATCAGCAAAATCTTATTATATTTTTTTACCGGAAGATCTATTTGCATAGAACATAATTTTAATTTAAAATCATAGAATGATAAATGCAAAATGAAAAGATGAAAAATTTTGGGGCCCTTGAGAAGTGGGGGCTCGGCTGGGGAGCTCGGCAAGGCTTGCCGGAACCACCGAATGAGAACCAAAATTCCTTAAAAAAAAATTACCGGAACGATGCTTACCACACCACGAAACCATTCCATATATTCCCGGTTGAAAGCGCTCGTGGGAAATGGCCAGTTATGGGCACACGTAAAGCACGACGTTCAGCAATGCTGCATGCACGAAAATGAGGCATGAAGAAAGGGGAAAAACGGTCGGGAAGCTTCACTTTGTCAACCTTAAGCTCGGCACGAACCAAGAAGTCAACCGGAAAGGCCAAAATGGTGAGCTCAACGAAGCCTGTGTAGCAACAATGACGGCGACGTGGTTCGAGCTCGAAATCCAGCCAAATAAGCTCCAAATTGGACCCAAACCGAGTTGCATGGACATGCAAGCGAGCCAAGGAGTTACCCACACAGGAGATGGAGGAAAAACTGACCGGAGGAGGAAAACAATGGCAATGGTGGAAATGGCCGCGGGAAGAAGATAGGTTTAGTGTTCCTGGAGCCGAGGGTTAAATAGGACGGCTGGATCGAACTCCAACCGAGGAAAGAATGGGGAGGAGCATGGCACCGGCCGGCCAGCGTACTAAACAAGTTCATTTTGACACCTAGGGTAGTAGGATGTCACAACTTCCCAGCAATAAACACTCTACACTTGTGCATGAAAATGCTCATATGCCCAACAAGTATGGCTGCAGATTAAAACATGGACCAGTAACCTCATCCAAGCATCAGCCCCAGACCTTGCTTATGTGCAACACACACGCAGGAACATAGTCGTTTCAAAGCTGCAACATTACTGTATACGGCATGGCACATCTAGAATGAACGCAATGGAAGAATATTCAGGAACTCTTCGAGGCTGCCGGTAGAGTTAATTAGTAAAGGATGATTTTAGTGTGAGAGCAAGAGTGTGTGGACAGCAGCTTCATGCTGTTTATGAAGTCCCCTAGATTTTATATGTAAACTAAAACCTTGAGTACAGACAATTTGATGAATAGGTAGTGCTCTGGCCACTTTTTCAAAAAAAAAAAAAAGTGGCTGTGCAAGAACTAAAAAATTAAAGAAGCCGGCCTAACAATTTGATAAGCAAAGGATGTGAAGTTTGCATTGGCGCCCAGGCAGCAGTATGGATGGGCGTGGGCACTGTCTGCAGCCTGCAGCAGCCATGTGGTGCTGCTTGCATCCGGATGCCCTTCTTCAATCAAATATGTGAGGTGATGGCCAAATTGGTGCTAGAGATGGAGACCTAGCATTTTGGTTCTAGGGTTTGCCGTGGAGATATCCTGTCTGATCGGTGTCTCCGTTATCATCGTCGCTGCGACCTTTGCCGCATGGGGGACACTCTTAGCTGCAGAGACTCGCACAGTGGAGGCGCGAAAACGGAGGAGGAATGGAGGGGCCGGCCCTCGTTAGCATCAGGACCCAAGGTCGCGTGGCGGGATGCAGGGTGGTGTGGCGCCATGGGATCCAAAGTTGGGGCAACTCGGCGCGATGGGATCCAGCATGGGGCGGCACGGGTGCGGCGGCTCTGATGCAACGCAGCAGAGTGCACGCGATTCGTGGAGCGTATGATGGGAAGACAAAGTAGGGGCAAAATAATCAATTCCTAGTTTTTTAAAGTACCTTCTAAAAGTTGAGCTTTTAGTTATAATTGAGATAAGAGATTAAGTATTTTGCCAAAAAGGTTTAAGAAAAAAAATTACTCCTAAATTGCCTTGTTCGGGCCTACCGGGTTTGATTTGATACCCAGCTCGCTGCCATTATTGTGGTACGACGTGCCACCAACCTCGTGCTATACTAGAAAATATGCGTGGCCGGTGTCTTTTTACATACATGACCCGTATTAAATATGAATGAGAGCTTCAATTTATATTTGGTCAATCTATAATAATTTGATCAAATACTTTAAAATATAGCAAAGATTGACAAACAACATATTGAATATTTGCAATAGAACTTATGTCAGAAGAACATTTCATAAGCTGCTAAGATCAAATATTGTTTTCAATGATTTTTTAACTCAATTTTATTTAAAAGTTACTTTATCAAAATTAACATCAAAGAAATTAAAAATGAGAGGAATATATTCTGTGCACATCACAATGATCAAGCAAGTAAACGATGTCTTGACACAGGCATTAGGTTGGCATGTAACTAAAAGGAAGCCAAATGAACAATATAGATTGAGCACACCACATGTAAAATTACATGCTTCAGTATCAAAATGGGATAGAGAAATTTCTATTGTGCATATTTCTCCCTTTTTTGGTCTGCAACTGATATATATATCTTCACAAACCTTATCTGCAGAACTCAGAGCCAGATTTTCGTTTGTCTGAAACAAAAAAAAGGAAATTTATACAGATGAATATAAAAGTAAGAAATCAGCTACACTAACACAGCTGTATATCTTCTAATTATAGTGCTAGGATATTAAAAAGGTTTACAAATACCTCCAACCTTCTGGGAGTAAATAGCTTTTGCTTAATGCAGGGTGTTCATATCGAGCAACCTAGGAGAACACATCGAAATTATTTGGTCTGCCAAAGAATATAAAAAGCAATTATCACCAGAAGTGCCCAAAAAATGTAATCACAGGCATGCACCGACAAGAGTTCTGAAGCAAAATAATGTGATTTCAGTGTGTGGGGATCAAGCATTGATATTTAAAGAAACCGAATTTTCGTGATAAACCAAATTTTAGCAGTTGGAGTTCGATGAACAATAAGAACAACAAACATTTAGTCCATAGCAAATTAGAGTAGGCTAGCACTTGAAGTTCCATAGATCTAGAAAATGTAATCGAGCTGACTAAATATCATCAAGGGAATAGTAAATTAGCGCTCCATCTGAGGCAATTTTATTGCGGTTATTAGAAGAACAAAAGTGCAGGACTGTGAGTCTGAAACATGGATGGAACAAAAATCAGGAGGCAGGGTGAGCTTATGGTTTCATTGAAGATGATACAGAGCTCGCTGCGGGAGTACTCGCTGCAGCGGGCGAACTTGAATTACGATACTGTAAGAAAAAAAAATACCTTTATACCTGAAGAGGTCTCCGTGAAGTAGCCGTAATCTCGACACAAAAATTTGATATGTTTATACAAAGTAGCTTTATTGTTATAGAACAAATTACCTACATCTTTAGAGAAGCCCATAGGGAGAATGTCAACAGCCAAGCTAAAATTACTAGGCAATGGTAAATAATTATAAGAAAACTATCCTTCCTTTTCTGATTATCCAAAAGAATAAGAAAGATAGATTAAGTCCTGCCTATGTAACTTAGGATATTGCTATTAAATCTTATTGGTTGGTTAGTTTTTTCCCAGTTTTAAATTATATGGTTTTAAATTATATGCAGCAGAAAAGCAAATTAATGCATTACCAAAACAAAGGCCTCCATCCATCAAAGATCAGTATGTAAGAAAAACCAAGACATCCAGAAATAATGAGTGTGTTCCTGTTATTTTCTGGGTCCAAATGCTGCTATCCCTTAGTTTCATGAGCTGAGTTAATATGTTCACATGTCAATGCTTTAGGTTCTACGGTCCAGACATTGAAACCTACATCCTATCTCTTGATTGGTCACAGGAATGCCAAAATGTTTATCGCAGGGAGGTGCATACCAGGACTCATTTGTGAATGCAAATTACATGTATGGATCCTAAACGTGGTGCTGTAAAATCAAAGCTAAGGCATTACTGTCGTTATATTGGTCTTTTAAGCTTAAATGTGTAAATTGGTTGACAATAATTTATCAGCTATTAGAAAGAGCAGAATTTGTTACAATCATTATATCTTCAACTTTTAGTGGTCTACATGTAGGATACTCGATAATAAAATGTGTATCATTTAAATTAAACGGAATGTCCAATATAGAGAAATGGTGTTAAGTGACAATCTAAATAATCAAGAATTTACTACGAAGAACAGAGATACATCTTATGGATTTTCTAAGAGCGTTAGCTGCCGGGCCCTGATCTGCCTGAGACATGGTAAAATTCCCTGGCAAGTAAGAAACACTGCTGCTTGCTATTCTAATATTTGCATGCAGAGATCAATTTACTATATAGATTTAGGTGGAGCAGGATGAACCAACGACAGGGAGGATTATTAGCATGTATATATTCCAGATATAAGGTAGTTGTTCGAATTTATAATCTAAACTCAATATTCAATTTCGTATTCTTAACTCCCGTGTGCAGCATTGTTACAAATACAAATAAGAAATATTGTGGCTTTTCAATGTCCTTCCAAAATGTTCAAGCTGTTTGGCCTTGAAAAATTTACCCAATAGCTGATTCTCAAAGCACTATATAAATTCAGAACCACTATCCTAAGAAATTTTTTCCCACTGGTGGCTCCACCTCAGGTGGTAATTCTAGAAGAGAACTCATCACCTGCTGTTGACGATGCGCACAAGGTTGTCATCGTGGATTTGGTGAGGATCTGAGAAAGGCAGACGGTGGTGCACCTTCTTGGGGTTGCTGCGCAGCACGACGCCAGGACGATGGGGCGTCGCAGCTGAGGGGCGGCAGGGTGAGGCCGGCGGCAAGGGTGGGGCCGCCAGCTAGGGCAGGGCGGGGCGAGGCCGCCAGTGGCCTTGGTGGGGCAGCGTAGCCGTGGGGCGGGAGGCTCGGTGGGGCAGCGTGGCCGTGGGGTGGGAGCGAGCCTCCATTGGGGGTGGGCGCATAGGCAGGGGCGGGGACAGTGGTGTTGGTGGGGCGCGCCGGCGAGGGGGGGCGAGGTGGCGGCTGGGGCGGGGGCGTTGACCGGCTCCAGGGGGTGCGAGCCGACGGTGAGGATCGAGCTTCCTGAATCTAATCTAACGGCTGACCTTTTCTGGTGACGTGACACAATGTGGATTCGAGAGGGTGTTCAAGGTTCGTACTATAAGATAAGATAAGATAAGATTGTGAGGCTACAGATTGCTCTTTGTTGGTTCTCAGCGACGGTGCTAATGGGAACAGGCGGCGACTTTGTAGTAGACTGACAGGATTTGAGACAGAGGCAAGAGAGGTGCAGCCGCCCCGCCGGTGTGATGGTCAGCCTTGGGAAATTTCTGATGCAATGACGATCAAATCCTCAGACGATTTCAGAAATTGCTTCGTCTAACCGCTGGATCTGGTAACGCGCTTTCTTGTTTTGAAACTTCCTTTGCTCCTTGTTCTGTTTTTTTTTTACTGCTCCATGATTGCATCGGTCTGAACAGCCACCTACTACTCCCCAGTTTAGATCTCCAGGCAGCACCAGACGAGAGAGGATTCGTTCCGCACGCCTTCCACGGTTCCACCTAGTCGAAGTCGAATGATGTGAGGAGGAGCAGCCATGGCCGTGGTCGGAGGCATGGTCGCCTCCGCCCTTCTCAAGCTGGTCGTCCAGCAGATTGGTTTCGCCATCGGTGGCCAGAAACGGCTGCAAGGAGACTTTGGCGAGGACTTTAGGAAGATGAAGATGGCGCTCGAACCGGTTGAAGCGGTGCTCAAGGACGCCGAGAGGAGGTCCATCCGGGACGCGGCAGTGCGGCTGTGGCTGAAGCGCCTCACCGACGCCATGTATGGCATCTCCGACATGTTTGACGAGTTCGAAGCCCGCACCGAACAGGGTGGACGAAAGGTTCTCTTTTTCCTTCCTCGACATTACTCCCTCCGTCCCAGAATGGTTTACATTTGAATTCGGTGTCATTTACCTTTAATTTCTTGAACTTGCTAGGTAACTTGTTGGTTTCATGAATTTCAGAGTACTGAGATACTCAAATTAATTAAAGAAAATAATTTAAATACTCATTAGTTAAAGTTCTAACGTACGAATTTTACTATCTTGTAGTTAGCAGCTACAGTATCCTATCTTGCAATTGGTCCAAGGATTTCTATGGCCATGAAGATGAACAAAATGAGAAAGGAATTGGAGAATATCACAAATCAGCACCAGAACTTCAGTTTCAAGGCAGAAAATAACTCACATTTTCAGCCAATTCTTGATGAACAGGAAACAGATTCATATTTAGAGGATGAATCACTCATTGTAGGGAGGACTGAGGAGAAAAAGAAAATAATAGCTTCACTTTCTGCCAGCATGACCCAAGGTATTGTTATCTTTGCTATATATGGATTTGGAGGCATTGGCAAGACTACGTTGGCAAAATTGGTTTTCAATGATAACCATTTCAAAGATTACTCCCAGGTCTGGATCTATGTGTCGCAGACATTTAACTTGAATAAAATTGGCAACTCTATATTATCCCAACTATCAAATGAAGATCATAAATATATAAGTGAAAGACAGATGATACGCAACCGCCTTGGACAACTACTCGCGGATACCAATAAGAAAAAGCTTATGATTGTTCTAGATGATTTATGGGAGGAAAGTGATTCTAAATTTAGAGAGAACATCTCCTCACTTGTTCGTTTAGACCGTGCCTTTTGTTGTGCTGACTGGGATGAGGTCTTTCCCAATGCTCTGCTGCAAAGAGCGGCATCAGTTATATCTGACCACTGTCCCCTTATACTTGGTTTGAAAACTAACACTAGGGGGAAGAGGAGATTCCACTTTGAGAACTTTTGGCCTAAGTTGCCCGGTTTCTTTGAGGCCGTGAAACTTAATTGGGAAGCTTCTGTTGTTTCTATTTGCCCAATGGAGTGCTTGTTTTCCAAACTCAAGCAGCTCTCCTAAGGCTTACAAATCTGGAGTCAGAGGAAGAGAGTTAATATTAAGGTGCAGCTTAATATGGCTAAGGAAGTTCTTCATCGGCTGGAGATTGCTCGCGATTTGAGAACTCTGTCCCTAGAGGAGGATTGGCTGCGGAAAAAACTAAAGCATCTCTGTTTGGGACTAGCCTCTCTTGAGCGTACTATTGCAAGGTCTCGGTCCCGGATTCTTTATCTTAAGGAGGGTGAAGCTAAACACCAGGTTTTTTTCACCAACATGCAAGGTTTCGAAAGAAGAAGAATTTCATAGCCAAGTTGCAGGTTGAGGACCAGATTGTCACTGAACAGCAGGAAAAAGAGCAAGCTGCTTTTCAGTTCTATGATAATCTTCTTGGGATGTCTATAGAAAGGGAACACTCCCTTGACTTATCAGCTTTTCATCACCTCCATCAAGATCTTAGTGTGCTGGATACCCCTTTTACAGAGGAGGAAGTTTGGTTGACCATCAAGAGCATGCTGCAAGAAAAAGTGCCAGGACCGGATGGCTTTACTGGATGTTTTTATAAAACATGCTGGAAGATAATCAAGGAGGACATGTTGGCAGCCTTAGCAGCAGTCCAGCGAGGCCATGTCTACAAGTTTCAGCTGCTCAGTACTGCTTTCATCACCCTCCTCCCAAAGAAAAAGGATGTTGTGCTAGTAAAGGACTATCGCCCCATTAGTCTCATACACAGCTTCGCCAAGTTGGTTACCAAGATTATGGCTAACCGGTTAGCACCTTTGCTGCCGGGAATGGTTGGTATTAACCAGAGTGCATTCATCAAAGGAAGGAAGATTCATGATAACTTCTTTTTAGTCCAGCAGATTGCCAAGTGTTTGCATAGACAGAAGGAACCTCACATTCTTATGAAGTTGGACATTTCAAAGGCTTTTGACTCAGTTTTTTGGCCCTTTCTTCTTGAAGTCTTGCAGCATTTGGGCTTTGGGAGACGATGGTGTAACCTTATAAGTCTGTTGCTCTCCACTTCTTCTACTCAGGTGCTCGTTAATGGGCAACCGGGTAATTTCATTCACCATCGCAGAGGGCTTCGTCAAGGAGATCCCCTCTCCCCTATGTTATTAATTTGGTGATGGATGTGCTGAATTCTCTCGTTGACAAAGCATCTCGGGATGGTCACCTTCAGGCGCTGGCTGTTCGTCAAACAAGACAGCACATTTCCTTTTATGCCGATGATGTTGTTCTCTTCTTGAGGCCATCAGCTAGGGAACTGTCAATTGTTCAACAGTTGCTGCAGGTGTTTGGGCACTCTTCTGGCCTTACAACCAATATTGCGAAGAGCTCTATAACTCCAATTCATTGCTTGGAGGACAATCTTGCATTAGTCACCGAGCTGCTGCCTTGTGAGATTGTGAACTTCCCTTGCAGTTACCTGGGACTTCCGCTTTCAGTTCGAAAGCCGACTAAAGCTGATATCCAACCTCTGATAGATAAGGTTGCTGATCACCTACCAAGCTAGAAAGCTGCACTTATGAACCGAGCGGGTAGGCTGATCACTGTAAAATCATTGCTCACAGCTGTCCCCATCTATCTCATACAGTCCTAGACCTGCCTAAATGGGCTATCAAGGCTATTGACAAGAGAAGAAGAGGTTTTCTTTGGAAAGGTAGTGAATCAGCTAATGGCGGCAGTTGTTTAGTCTCTTGGAACAAAGTTCAAAGACCGTTACAGTATGGGGGACTTGGCATTCACAATCAAGAAGTGTTGGGTTGGTCCCTTCGCTTGAGATGGCTATGGTTGGAAAAAATGAATGCAGTCCGACCTTGGGAAGGCTTCTGCATTGATGTTCCGCACAATGCACAGTCCATGTTCAATGTGGCTGTTTGTTCTGTAGTGGGCAATGGTCAATCAACCAAGTTTTGGACTGACCGGTGGCTGGATGGTAAAACCATTTCAGAACTTTCATCACATCTCTTTGACAGTGTCCCAAAGAGGGCGGCCAAGCAGCGGACAGTGGAGCAGGCCCTCTCAAACAGAACCTGGGTTTCGGATATTAAAGGAGCTCTCACTGTACAGATTTTAGTGGAGTATATCCTGATTTGAGACTAAACTGATGGCATCCAGATACAGCCAGAATCTGAGGATAGACACATCTGGAAGTTGAAATGGTTCCTATTCCAGCAAGTCAGCATATAATGCCTTTTTCTTGGGGGCAATCAGATTCGCACCTTGGAAGCGTATTTGGAAATCTTGGGCCCCTTTACGCTGTAAGTTCTTCATATGGCTGGCCATTAATAATCGGTGCTGGACAGCCAATCGTCTTGCGAAGAGAAATATGCCACATCCTGCTGCCTCTTCTGTGACCAGGAAGAAGAATCCATACACCATGTGCTTCTATCTTGTGTTTTTTCAAGACAGATTTGGACAGAAGTTTTACAACGCCTTGGAGTCATGTCTTCTGTTCCACAACTTGTAGACCGTCGTTTTTCAAGCTGGTGGAGTGCTGCTCGGTATTCTTTTCCGAAAGAAAGTAGAAGGGGTTTTAACACGCTGGTTATTCTGGTAGCTTGGGAAATCTGGAAGCACCGAAACGACTGTGTGTTCAATGGAGTTCAACCAAATGTTTCAGTAGTGCTGCAGAAGGTCACGCTAGAAGCTGATCTGTGGGGCAAGGCAGGGGCAGCACGACTGCAGGAGCTGATCTCCCGGGCATTGCCTCCCTTGGGTTAATGTCTTGAGTGGTTTTTTTTTTTGTTTCTAGAGGTGGCGCATCTAGATTTTATTTTAGTTGTAGCTCTTTTGTGTGTGTTTGTGCTCTGTGGGGTGGGGGTCTTTTACCCCGCTTTTTGTTGTATTTGGACTTTTCTTCTCTTCTTAATGAAATGATGCGTAGATCTCCCACGCATTCGAGAAAAAAAGAATTGATTGCTGTGCTACGCATTATAAAGGGTGGCAGCGTGGTTGTCATATCACGAACGGACTGCAAGGAAAATTTGCACTGTTGAACCATACAAACTATTACCTTTGTCAGATGAAATTTGCTGGGCTATAATACAACGAAAAAGTGAATTTCAAGCCAGAGATGATAAAGAGCGTTTGGAGCAGGTTGGAAAGGACATTGCAATGAAGTGTGGAGGTGTTGCTTTAGCAGCTCAAGCTCTTGGATACATGTTGAAACCTCGTACATTTTGAGTGGGAGTCAGTGAGAAACAGTGATTTCTGGAATATATGTACTCCGGAAGATGAATGTTTGCCACATCATAATGTGCTCGCATGTCTGCTATTAAGCTACACGAGTATGCTGCCACCCTTGAAGTTATGTTTTGCCTATTGTGCATTCTTTCCGAAAGGTCACAAGATAGTTGAAGATGATCTAATTTACCATTGGATTGCTCATGGTTTTATTGCACCATCTGGTGTATTCTCAGCTAGGCAAATTTGCAAGAACTACACCAATCAACTTTTGGGGATGTCATTCCTGCAACATTCAAAGTCATCTTCGGTAAGATATTAAGTACCAATTTAACTAAACATATTTGTTTTAGACACCATTGCTTATAACGTTTACTCCATTTGAAGGAAAATGATTTGCATATGCGTTCTATGTCTGTATTAGTGTTAAGTTTTTGCCATTTAATACCACACGGCAGGATGCATGATAATAAAATTAATTTGCTGAAGCAAAGAAATGTTCTATGGTAAATGTCTGAGGCAAATATGTTTCAAGAGCTGTTATATCATTTAAAATAAAAATATTATAAAATAATTGAGATCTGTTCCTAGACAAGAAGTTTATAATATTGAGTTTTACAAGGTTCTCTTGTAATATTGGGCACAAGTATTCACAGTAAATTCAGTTAAACTTATCGCTAAACAATATATTATTAATAATTCAGTAGTTTAAGAATACCTATATGCAATTCTTTTTATTATTTTACATAAATCTACACACCCAAAGGGTAATACAAATCAAATTACTGATAAACTAAATTAATCATAGATTATAGATATCATCCATTAAAATGTTGGTAGACTTTGTTGTCACTTGTCAGGATCAGGACTATGTCAGTTTGTACAACTTGATCCATAGTTTTTAGTGAACTACTTGATCCAACACTTAGGATCATGCAGGTTCTATGGGATTATAGGAAGGCCATCCTGAGAACTTTGCTAATTAGGACATTCTATTAAGAGAGGAGTTCATGTTGACTAGTAGTATACCCCTTTGATTGCCGCAAAACTTATATAACCCAGGAAGGTAATGCCAAAGTTTTTTGGGCTATTTGAATCAAGGCTCATTAAATGGCAAGCAACTAAAAGTAATAGCAATGACGAGCGTTCCAAAGAGGTCTAGAAGCTAGCCGACCTCTTGGGTGAACAATTCTATGATCCATCTCATATTTTTTCTTTTAAAAAAAACTGTCATTAACCAATCAAACATCGCAGCTCTTATCATTGTAAGCATTACTGTGGAGGGTGACATATATTACGAGGAAACAAGTTAGGGCATAATATACATAATCAATGTTTTCTCAAGTCGTCTAGTCGACTCTAGTCACCATGGGACTGACCGGACAATTAGTTGCGATTAGTCGTCGACCAAGGCGACTAGTCAGAGTCTGGTCAGTCCTGATCGTCCATATAGTCGCCCACTATATTCCATGACATACTAGATGATTTCCCGGTGTGTTGCCGCGGGAATTTATAATGATGATGATGATTTATTATGGTAGGATAAAGAAAAGCTCAAAGAAATAATCATAATGGATAAAAAAAATTAAAACATATGAAAACTATTTAATAAAATTCATTTAAGCTCACAGGATATGATGATTAATCATATTTGTTTGAAATTTTAAAGTTTTTCTAGTTGCGTTTGTTAATGAAATTTGAATGGAACATCCATTTGAGGTGGTACCGTCACGGATCAAGTAAGAGGGTGTGGGTGGATCGAGGAAGAGAGAGGGTCAAATTGAGCAAAAATGAATGGGAGGCAGGGATTAAATGAAGGATGACAGCCGGTGAAAGATGAAGGGAGAGACAAAAGAAGTTAAATGGAGAGGTGTAGAATGAATGGCCAGGATCAATTGAAGCTTTATGATCGAACGGTACAAACAAAAAAGATGATGTGGCTCGATGAGGATTCAGCTTTGATAGTTAGTGGGTTGTACAAATATAAATATTATAGATACTATACATAATTAGTATACTATACATAAAACACTATATTCCAAGATATATACTAGACATACTATACATACTTTCTGGTCGTCCAACCCCTGGTGGGACGATCGTTGATTAGTTAGACGACTAGGTTTCTAGTTGAGCTAATCGAGTCGAAGCCCCTAGTAGAGGTGATAGTACTGACCAGGCCGACTTATCATGATTAATCGCGATTAGTCGGACAAGTTGAAGACAGTTAACATAATTTTGTAATGCACATGACGAAGTGAGAAATGGAATCACTTTCTCTTAAATTTGTCAAAGAATAAGATAGGAATTGGCCGATATGTAACACAACACATGGTGTTATTTCAGGTTACTGCAGTGCAGCATGATGGCATTACATTGTTCACTATGCATGACTTGGTGCATGATCTTGCAAGATCAATCATAATGGAGGACATTCTAGAAGTTACCGAAACAGAAAGCATTGGGAAAAGAAGTTGCCGCTATGCACAGCTAACAGATTCCAGCACTTCATTAAAATCATGTGTGGCATCTCCTACTCAGATAAGGGCGCCGTGTTTTCTGGGTTATCGTGGAACTGGACTTCGTGGCATTGCAATTTCGTCAGCTAAGTACCTTCGTGTCTTAGACTTAAGTGAGTGCTACATACCGAAGTTACCAAATTGTATTGGTAAACTGAAGCAGTTGAGGTATCTTAATGCTCAGAGAGTTCAAAATAAATTAATGCCCATGTGTATGACTAAGCTCTCAAAGTTAAACTACCTCAATCTTGTGGATCTTTAATAACAGTGCTGCCAGAGTCAATTGGGAAAATTAAATGTATCATGCATCTTGACTTGTCATATTGTTTGAAAATAGAGGAACTTCCAAAATCATTTGAAGAGCTAAAAGAATTGGTACATTTGGACTTAAACAACTGCCAAAGTCATGATGCTTTACCAGAATTGTTATTGGGGCTTAAAGAATTGACGTATCTGAATTTATCGAGGTGCCATTGTGTCAAAGGAACAGTGGAGGGTTTGTGCGGGCTTACCAAACTCCAGTATTTAGATTTATCTGGAACACTTTTGGGAAAGAAAACTTTGTCAGAGATGCAAACAGTCATGAGCAATCTCACCCAACTACATTATCTAGGTCTGTCGAGCATGTCTTCTATTGTTCCTGATTTAACGGCAGTTGAGATGGGTACTTTAATTGAGTGTATCAGCTCCCTTCCCAATCTGGAGCATCTGAAGTTATCTAATAGTCCCAAGATTGTAACTCTACCTGAAAGTGTTGGATGCCTTAGGAAACTACGTTGCATGGACCTTTCAGCTTTCAAAAATCTAGAGATGCTTCCAAAATGTATGCTTAAAATGGACAGCTTGAGGTTTCTCAATGTGGAAGGCTGCTATAATTTGGATAGGTCAACTTTCAATCAATCTAGCTTCATTGGCTTGTCAAATCTTGTAGTTCTTTATGGGCGTGATTCAAGAAGCGACCTCATGTTTCAGCATGCCAGACCTGATAAAAAGATGAAGTTGCCTTGAGCTTATGAAATCAATTGAAGCGACTCAAAGCATGGAGCAGATGAGAAAACAAAGAATCGAAAAATTAGATCTTGAGTGGAATACAGATGAAGAGGGGGTCTGTAGAGGACATGGAGGTATTGGGAAAGCTATTACCACCAATAACTTTGAAGTACTTTGAGCTGCGAGGTTACAGTAGTGTCAGTTTTCCAGCCTGGGTGATGTCTATTGCTCAGTACCTCCCATATATTGTTGAAATTTGGATGTGTAGCTTGCCAAAGTGCAAAAGTCTGCCACCACTTGGTCAATTACCAAATCTGAAGGAACTACATATTTGGGGGATGGATAGTATAACAAGAATCGATGAGGGATTCTATGGAGGTGCGAGAGCCTTTCCTCTGCTATTTGAATTTGAACTAAGATGTATGGAAAGCCTTGAAGAGTGGAACACAATGTATTTCGATGAAGTGAATGGTGTAAAGGAAATGATGGACCCCAACCTGCACCGATTGTCACTATATGATTGCCCCTATTTGAAACTTCAACCATGCCCACCTAAAGCTAAGATCTGGGAGATTATGAGGAGTGATAATGTGCTAACAACATGGGAGAGGGGAGACAAACTTGCGCTTCCTTTGCTGCAACAACAGAAGTTACTGTAATGTCCAGCAAGGTGCCTTTGCATCAGTGGAGGTTGCTGCATCACCTCTCTACTCAGTAGTTTAAGAATCGAGGTTGCAGTGATCTGACATGCAGCTCGCAACAGATCATGCAAGGCCTCCCATCCCTCCGGTCGCTGCACCCAAAAGACAATGGTCAGCCAGAACTTCCACAATGGTTGGGTGAGATCATCACTCTCCAGGAATTGGATATACTTGGGTATCTAAAGCTGCATGCCCCGCTGGAGTCCATGAAGCAGCTCACTTCTCTACGTGCACTGTGTTTGTTTCGTTGTGGTGGATCGACGGCACCACAATGGTTGGGTGCACTAACCTCCCTAGAACAACTGCTCATCTCTGATTGCCTGGAACTGACTAATTTGGAAGGAAGTTTGCAACAACTCACTTCCCTCCAATTACTGTCACTGGTTAGGTGTGGCATTTTGTCACTACCACAATGCATGGGCGATCTTTTCTCTCTTAGGGGACTTGAAATCATAGATTGCAAGAGCATCAAGTCTTTGCCTGAGAGTATCAAGAAACTCGCTAAGCTAGAATACTTGAACATAATCGACTGTCCTGAATTAAAGAGGTGGTATGAATTGAATAGGGGAAAAAGAAGCTTGCTCATATCCAGAAGGCATTATAGCCTTTCCATTCAAGACTCTCTGTGCGGTGTGAGTTGAGCGCTCACACAAGGTTGATATTGTTGGAACCATTCCTCTCTTTCTAAGTGTTTGGGTTTATTGAATCTTTATATTCCGATTTCTTGTTTTCAAACTTTCCAATAATTCAATATGCCGATGGTATTCTTTTGATCATGGAAGCTTGTCTTAGACAGCTTTTTGTACTAAAAGGCTCTTCTAAATATGCAGATTCAATAGGCCTAAGAGTGAACTATGCAAAATCTGTTATGTTAACTATAAATATTTCTCAGGGGAAATTCGATCATCTCTCAAGGACATTTAATTGTCAAGTTGGCAGTTTTGCATTTACTTATCTGGGGCTATCTCTTGGCATATATAAACCTAATGTGGAAATTGTCTGCCTTTAAAAAGACAGAGAGAAGATTAGTAAGCTGCTTCAATTTTCTCTTTCAAGGAGGTAAATTACAAATAGTAAACTCGGTTCTCTCTGTCTTGCCAACTTTCTATCTGTGCACAATTAAACATCCAGCTAAGGTTATTGAGTAATGTGATAAGTATAAAAAGCATTGTCTTTGGAGAGGATCAGATTTGAATGCAAAAAAAACCATCTCAAGTAGCATGGCAGGCTGTTACTAGATGAAAAATGGAGGGTTGGAGTGATCAATCTAAGAACCCAAAATGATGAATGATGCTCTGCTTATGAAAAATCTCAATAAGTTTTTTTTCTAGGAAAGATCTACCATAGGTTCATTTAATCTGGGAGAAATATTACATAAATGGAAAACTTCCTTGTTCCAGAAAGCAAGGCTCTTTTTTTTTTTTGGAAAGATACTCTTAAACTGCTAGATAATTTTTAAAGGAATGGATCAAGCTCATCTCTTGGATGGAAAAAGAATTGTTTTCCGGGAGGATCTTTGGAATGGCCAAATAAAGGCTCAGCACTGTCTTGAGCTTTTCTCTTTTTTTTGAAAGCAAAGAGTGTCAGTTCATAGCTTTCTGAGTACTCACAATATTCATGAGCTTTTTTTATCTACCTCTATCTCAGTAAGCTTGTAACCAATGTCAGGAAATTCAACATTGGATGGATGGCAATGTTCAAACTGAAGAGCACGATAGTTGGAGTAATATCTGGGGCTCAGCTAACTATTTTTCTGTCAAAGCTTACAAGCAATTAATTGGACATCTTCCGCTTCATCCAATTTATACATGGCTTTGGAAATCTTCATGCCAACTTAAACATAAAGTATTTTTTTAGCTCATTATGTAAGACACAGTAAACACAAGAAACATGCTAAGAAGATGAACCATGCATTTGGATTCCTATGTCTGTGAAATATGTATTTGGCAGCATGAAGAAACTTTGGAGCATCTCTTCCTATGTTGCAATTTTGCTAAGCAGTGCTGAGCTGCTCTTGGAATTACAAATTTCACATATAAGGG
>BCLG01000304.1:2183-29418 GCA_001602295.1 Zoysia matrella
ATTATATCCAGATCTGTGAGTTGTCTACCTGTTCATCTTGTTCTTGCTTGTTCTCGATTGCTCGCAGGTTCAGGGTTGTTCTTGGCACAGCAAGAACAACAACAAATCGGAGCCGGTGTACCTGTTGCTAAGGCGCAGCAACCCTGTTGGTTGTTGTAGTCGGACAGCCAACGTCGAATCCACCGCAAATCGAAGCTATCCTCCTCTCATCGAAAGATCGGGATCAGCCCCTGCCATACCATACATACCCAAACTTGATTTTTGTATGTTATGTAGTGGATTGGATCTCTTTGGCCCGAAAACACAAGTTTCAAAATCGGCGCACGAACCGGTCCATTTAATGCACCTGTGGTGCCCGTTTTTGCATCCGCTTTTGAAGGTGACGAAAACATGATATAGATACCCAAACTTGGTTTTTGAGTGTAATGCAGTGGATTTAACATGTTTCACGCGAAAACACAACTTTCATATTCGGTGCACGAACCGGTGAATTTAATGCACCAGTGAGGCCTGTTTTCGTGCCGGATTTAGAAGGTGACCAAAACATGATATACATACCCAAACTTGCTTTTTTGGATGCAATGGAGTGAATTGGACATGTTTGTCGTGCAAACATAACTTTCATAATTGGCACCGAACCGGTGCATTTACTACTCTTGTGGGGACCGTTTTTGCGACGGTTTGTGAAGGTGACCAAAACATAATATACATACATAACTTGGCTTTTGGGTGCAATGGAGTGGATTGCACATGTTTGTCGCGAAAACACAACTTCCATAATCGACGCATGAACCAGTGCATTTAATGCGCCTGTGGGGCGTGTTTTCGCGTCGGTTCTTAAAGGTGACAAAAACATCATATACATACCCAAACTTGGTTTTTGGGTGTAATGGTGTGGATTGGACATGTTTGACGGCATCGAACCGGTGCATTTAGTGCACCGGTGGGGTTCGTTTTTGCATCGATTTTTAAATGTAACGAAACCATAATATACATACCCAAACTGGATTTTTGGGTGTAATGGTGTGGATTGTTTGTCGCCACCGAACTGGTGCATTTAATACACCTGTGAGGCCCATTTTTGCATCGGTTTTTGAAAGTGACCAAAACGTGATATATATACCCAAACTTGTCTTTTTGGTGCAATGGAGTGGATTGCATATGTTTGTCGCGAAAACACAGTTCATAATCACCACCGAACAGGTGCATTTAATGCACCAGTGGGGCCTATTTTTGAAGATGACAAAACCATGATATACATACCTAAACTTAGTTTTTGGTCTAATGGAGTGGAGTGGAGTTGCCATGTTTGTTGCGAAAACACAACTTTCATAATAGGCGAACGAACCGGTGCATTTAATACACCTATGGGGCCCGTTTTCACGCTCGTTTTTGAAGGCGTCAAAAATGTGATATACATACCTAAACTTGGTTTTTGGGTGTACTGGAATGGATTTGACATGTTTTCTGCGAAAACACAACTTTCATAATCGGCTCACGTACCGGTGCATTTATTGCACCTGTGGAGCTCATTTTCCCGCCTATTTTTTATGGTGACAAAAACATCATATACATACCCAAACTTGGTTTTTGCGTGTCATGGAGTGGATGGGACCTCTTTGGCCTGAAAACACAAGTTTCAAAATCGACGCACGAACCAGTGCACTTAATGCACCTGTGGGGCTCGTTTTTGCACCCATTTTTGAGGGTGACAAAAACTTGATACAGATACCCGAACTTTGTTGCAGTGGATTTGACATGTTTCGTGCGAAATAACGACTTTCAAAATTGGTGCACTAACCCGTGGATTTAATCCACCAGTGAGACCCGTTTTCGTGCCGAGTTTTGAAGGAGACCAAAACATGATATACATACCCAAACTTAGTTTTTGGGAGCAATGAACTGCATTGGACATGTTTGTCGAGAAAACACAACTTTCATAATCGGCTCCGAACTGGTGCATTTACTGCTCTTGTGGGGCCCGTTTTCACGACCGTTTATGTAGGCGACCAAAACATGATATACATACCCAAACCTGGCTTTTGGTTGCTATGGAGTGGATTGCACATGTTTGTCATGAAAACAACACTTTCATAATCGGCGCACAAACCAAAGCATTTAATACGCCTGTGAGGCCTGTTATCACGCCGGTTTGTAAATGTGACCAAAACATGATATAATACCGAAACTGGGTTTTTTGGTGCAATGGAGTGGACTGGGCATGTGTGTCGCGAAAACAAAACTTTCGTAATCGGCGAACGAACCGGTGCATTTAATGCACCTGTGGGGCCCGTGTTCGCGCCCATTTTTTATGGCGAGAAAAATGTGATATACATACCTAAACTTGGTTTATGGGTGTAATGGAGTGGATTTGAAATGTTTCGCATGAAAGCACAACTCTCGTAGTCGGCGCACGAACTGGTGCGTTTAATGCACCCGTGAGGCCTGTTTTCGTGCCGGATTCGGAAGGTGACCGAAACGTGATATACATATCCAGACTTTGTTTTTGGGTGCAATAGAGTGGATTCGACATGTTTGTCGTGAAAACACAACTTTTATAATTGGCACCGAACCGGTGCATTTAATGAACCTGTGGGCCCATTTTCTTGTCGTTCCTTGCAGGTGACCGAAGCATGATATCCATATCCAAACTTAGTTTTTGGGTGCAATAGAGTGGATTGGACATGTTTGTCGTGCAAACAGTACTTTCATAATCAGCCCCGAACCGATGCATTTAATGCACATGTGGGACCCATTTTCGCGACGGTTTTTGAAGGTGACCCAAACATGGTATACATACCCAAACTTAGTTTTTGGTTGTCATGGAGTGGATTGGACACGTTTGTTACGAAAACACAACTTTCATAATCTGCATCGAACAGGGGCATTTCGTGCGCATGTGGGGCCTGTTTTCGTGCCAGTTTTTGAAGGTGACCAAAACGTGATATACATACCCAAACTTGGTTTTTGAGTGTCACAGAGTGGATTGGACACATTTGTTGCGAAAACACAACCTTCATAATCGTCATCGAACCGATGCATTTAATGTACCTGTGGGGCCCGTTTTCATGCCCGTTTTTGGAGCTGACCAAAACGTGATATTCATGCTCAAACTTGGTTTTTTGGTGCAATGGAGTGGATGGGACATGTTTTGCGCCAAAACACGACTTTCGTAATCGATGATGCACATGTGGGGCTCATTTTCGCGCCGGTTTTTGAAGGTGACAAAAACATCATATACATACCCAAACTTGGTTTTTGTAGATCATGGAGTGGATTGGACATGTTGGACCTGAAAACACAAGTTTCAAAATTGGTGCATGAACCGGTGCATTTAATGCAATTGTGGGGCTCGTTTTTGCACCCATTGTTCAAGGTGACCAAAACATGATATAGATACCCAAACTTCGTTTTTGCGTTTAATTGAGCGGATTTGACATTTTTCACGCGAAAACACAACTTTCATAATTGAATTTTATGCGCCTGTGGGGCCTGTTTTCGCGTCGGTTTTTGAAGATGACCAAAACAAGATATCCATACCCAAACTTGGTTTTTGGGTGTCATGGAGAGGATTCTACATGTTTGTCGTGAAAACACAACTTTCGTAATCGGCAACGAACCGGGGCATTTGATGCGCCAATGGAGCCCGTTTTCACACTGATTTTTGAAGGTGACCAACACATGATATACATACCCAAACTTAGTTTTTTGGTGCAATAGAGTGGATTGGACATGTTTGTCGCAAAAACACAACTTTCATAATCTGCGAACGAAACGGTGCATTTAATGCACCTGTGGGGCCCGTTTTCACGCCCGTTTTTGAAGGCGACAAAAATATGATATACATACCTAAACTTGGTTTTAAGGTGTAACGGAGTGGATTTGACATGTTTCATGCAAAAACACGACTTTCATAATCGGCGCACGAACCGGTGCATTTAATGCACCTGTTAGGCCCGTTTTTGCACCTGCTTTTGAAGGTGACAAAAACATGATATAGATACCCAAACTTGGTTGGAGTGGATTTGACATGTTTCGCGCGAAATCACGACTTTCAAAATCGGTGCACTAACCCGTGGATTTGATCCACCAGTGAGGCCCGTTTTCGTGTCGGGTTTTGAAGGAGACAAAAACATGATATACATACCCAACCTTGGTTTTTGGGTGTAATGGAGTGGATTGGACATGTTTTTCGCGAAAACATAGCTTTCATAATCGGCAACGAACCGGTGTGTTTAATGCACCTATGTGGCCCGTTTTCTTGCCGATTTTTTAAGGTGACCAAAACATGATATACATAGCCAAACTTGATTTTTGGGTGCAATAAAGTGGATTGGACATGTTTGTGATGCAAAGATAACTTTCATAATCGGCACCGAACCGGTGCATTTACAGCTCTTGTGGGGCCCGTTTTCGCAACCGTTTGTGTAGGCGACCAAAACATGATATACATACCCAAACGTGGCTTTTGGTTGCGATGGAGTGGATTACACATGTTTGTCGCGAAAACACAACTTCCATAATCGACGCACTAACCGATGCATTTAATGCGCCTGTGGGGTCTGTTTTCGCGCCGGTTTTTGAATGTGACCAAAACATGATATAATACCCAAACTGGGTTTTTGGGTGTCACGGAGTGGATTGCACTTGTTCGTCACGAAAACACAACTTTCACAATCGGCATCGCACCGGTGCATTTAATGCACCTGTGGGGCCTATTTTCTCGCAGATTTTTTAAGGTGACCAACACATGACATACATACCCAAACTTGGCTTTTTGGTGCAATGGAGTGGACTAGACATGTTTGTCGCGAAAACAGAACTTTCATAATCGGCGAACGAACCGGTGCATTGAATGCACTTGTGGGGCCTGTGTTCGCGCCCGTGTTTTAAGGCGACAAAAATGTGATATATATACCTAAACTTGGTTTATGGGTGTAATGGAGTGGATTTGACATGTTTTGCGCCAAAACACAACTTTCAAAATCGACGCACGAACCAGTGCATTTAATGCACCAGTGAGGCCCGTTTTCATGCTGGATTTGGAAGGGGACCAAAACATGATATACATACCCAAACTTTGTTTTTGGGTGCAATGGAGCAGATTGGACAGTTTGTCGCGAAAACACAACTTTCATAATCGGCGCATGAACCGGTTCATTTAAACACCTGTGGGACCTTTTTTCGTGCCGGTTTTTGAAGGTGAGCAAAACATAATATACATACCCAAACTTGGTTTTTGGTGCAATGGAGTGGATTGCGCAGGTTTGTCGTGAAAACGTAGCTTTCATAATCGGTGAACGAACCGGTGCATTTAATGAACCCGTGGGGCTGTTTTGGTGAACTTAATATTTCCAAGTGAATCGTCATTGTCACGTACCTCTCGACGTGGAGGCCTAGCACCTCTGCCACGTCGATTGCAATGTTGTGGATGTCGGTTGAAAGGATGTGCATCATCGTCAAGCTCAGTGTCACCTGCATAGAAATCCTCATTTTCTGCTGCAGCACTTCCCTCACTACCACCACTGTGGTGGTGTCGATCTTCGTTGTTACGCACTTCTTCCATTCGCTCAAGCCTGCGCAAAATAGCATCAAGTGAAGTGTCAACTGCTCCAATGGGGCCCTCCATCGCAGCTAGTCTTTGGTTGGTGTCAATCTGAGCCGTCTCCATTAGCGCAGGGCGTTCATTGGTAACACGAACGTCCTCCTCAAGAGCTTCAGCGTGTCTTCTTGTATGACGCTCAAAATGTTGTATGATTCCCCTTGTGCGTGGTGAGTGTTGACGTCGTTCCTGATCGCCGTCATCTTCTCCTGACATGGTTAGTGCACAACAAAAGACAAGGAATTTTTTTTTTTGATGTCACTAGAAGGAAGCTAAACTATTTGCTTTCTCTCAAACTTCCTCAACCAAGTTCTTACTTGTTCTTACCAAGCTGCAGCAGGAGTTTTGACACAACAAGAACATAAACACTGGCACCAAATGTTACCCTGTGATGTTGCAGTCTGGACTGTGGAGCTAGGTGGCTGTAAGTAAAAACAAGGACAGCTTGAACCACGCTAGTCAAAAGAAACAAGTTGAATAATTGTTCAGCGGCGATATTGTGCTGGTCCCAAGTTCAAAAGTGCTAGAGATGTGAGCCTAGGCACCAAAGTAGCCTCCAAGCTGTGAATTACATGAGCAACCAAAGTAAGACAAGGAAAGGGAACAAAATTCTGCTGCTGAAACAAGTTCTTTTTTTTTTCCTTCTTTTCTATTCTTTTCTTCCTTTTTTTTGATTTTTTTATTTAAATGGCAGCGCAACTCGGATACACTTCTCTGAACGGGGTATCAACGACGGCACTTGCACATCAAAGCAATCACAACTCTTGCTCAGACTAGAAAATCAAACTATAACTTTGTAAGACCACGAATTGAGATAAAATGATGATTTTGATAGCAGCGAAGGTGGAAACAATGGTGGCAGAAAGTATGGTGGTTCTGGTGTGGGGGAAATTTTGGTGGAAGCAATGGTGATGGCAGCGGTGGTGGATCTGGTGGTGATTAAAAAAATCGTGAAAAGAACTCAACTCTAAAGGATGAAACCCTAGGAACCAGCAACTCAATCAATCGATGTAACCAAAAACTCAACAAGTATTGACCCCGCAGAACAGCAAGGCACAAATTTGTTTTGGAAATTTCAGGTCTACCCTATTCTTTTTGTTTTGTGGGTAATTTCTGGACTATAGGCAATAAAATCTAACAGATTGGTAGATACTCTCACCGATAAACGTTGCTCTGATTACCACATGGTATGGCAGGGGCTGATCCCGATCTTTCGATGAGAGGAGGATACCGTCGATTTGGGGTGGATTCGACGTTGGCTGTCCGACTACAACAACTGAATAGAATGATATACATACCCAAACGTGGTTTTCGTGTGCAATAGAATGGATTGGGCATGTTTGTCGGGAAAACACAACTTTCGTAATCGACGGACGAACCGGTGCCTTTAATGCACCTGTGGGGCCCATTTTCACGCTCGTTTTTGAAGGTGACAAAAGCATGATGCACATACCCATACATGGTTTTGGGTTGTATTGGAGCGGACTTGACATGGTTCGCACAAAAACGCAATTTTCATAATTGATGCGCGCACCGGTCCATTTAATGCACCAGTGGGCCCTGTTTTCGCGATGGTTATTGAAGGTGATCAAAACATGATACATACCAAGACTAGACTTTTGGGTGCAATGGAGTGGATTGGACATGTTTGGCGCGAAAACATTAGTTTCATAGCCGACGCACGAACCGTTGCATTTAATGAACCCCTTGGGCCAGTTTTCGGGCAGATTTTATGGGTGACCAGAACATAATATACATACCTAAACTTAGTTTTTTGCTGTAATGGAGTAGATTATACATGTTTGACCTGAAAACACAACTTTCATAATCGGCACCGAAGCGGTGCATTTAATGCACCAATGGGACCTGTTTTTGCGTCGGTTTTTGAAGGCGACCAAAACATGATTTACATAACCAAACTCGGTTTTTCGGTGCAATAGAGTGGATTGGACATGTTGGTCAGAAAAACACAACTTTCATAATCGGCGGACGAACCGGTGCTTTTAACGCCTGTTTTCGCCCCCGTTTCTGAAGGTGACAAAAAGATGATATACATACCCATACATGGTTTTGGGTGCAATAGAGTGGATTGGACATGTTTGTCGTGAAAACAAACCTTTCATAATCGACGTACGAACCGGTGCATTTAATGAACCCGTGGGGCCGTTTTGGCGAATTTTCTTTAAGATGACCAAAACATGATATACATACCCAAATTTGGCTTTTGGGAGCAATGGTGTGGATTAGACACGTTTGTCACGAAAACACAACTTGCATAATCGACACCGAATCGGTGCATTTAATGCACCCGTGGGGCCCGATTTCGTGACGATTTTTGAAGCTGGCCAAAACATGATATACATACCCAAACATATTTTTGAGCGGAATGGAGTGGATTGGAATATTTGTTGCAAAAACATAACATTCATCATCGACCTCGAATCGGTGCATTTAATGCATTGGGCTAGTTTTTGCACTGATTTTTGATGCTCACCAAAACATGATTTACATAGCCAAACCAGGTTTTGGGTGGATTGGACTGGATTAGACATGTTTTGCGCGAAAACACTACTTGCATAATCGATGCATTTAATGCACTTGCGGGGCCTGTTTTCGCATCGGTTTTTGAAGGTGAACAAAACATTATATACATATCCAAACTTGGTTTTTGGCGCAATGGAGTGGATTGGACATGTTTGTCGGAAAAACAATTTTCATAATCGACGCATGAACCGATGCGTTTAATGCACCAGTGGGGCGTGTTTTCGCGTCGGTTTTCAAAGGTGACCAAAACATGATACACATACCCAAACTTGGTTTTTGGGTGCAATGGAACGTGTTTGTCATGAAATCACAACTTTCATAATCGGCACCGAACCGGTGCATTTAATGCACCTATGGGGCCTGTTTTTGCGCCCTTTTTTGAAGGTGACAAAAACAAGATGTACATACCCTTACTTGGTTTTGGGTAGTAATGGAGTGCATTTGATATGTTTCGCGCGAAAACACAATTTTCATAATCGACGATCGAACCGGTACATTTAATGCACCAGTAGGCTCTGTGTTCGCGATGGTTTTTAAAGTTGATCAAAACATGATATACATACTTAGACTAGGCTTTTGGGTGCAATGGAGTGGATTGGACAATTTGGCGCGAAACCACAAGTTTCATAATCGACGCACGAATAGTTGCATTTAATGAACCTTTGGGGCCCTTTTTCGCGCAGATTTTGATGGTGACCAGAACATAATATACATAGCCAAACTTGGTTTTTTGCTCTAATGGTGTGGATTAGACATGTTTGACCTGAAAACTCAACTTTCAAAACCGGCACCGAACCGGTGCATTTAATGCACCAGTGGGACCAATTTTTGCGTCGGTTTTTGAAGGTGACCAAAACATGATTTACATACCTAGACTTGGTTTTTCGGTGCAATGGAGTGGATTAGACATGTTGTTCTGGAAAACACAACTTTTGTAATCGACGGACGAACTGGTGCTTTTAACACCTCTGTGGGCCTCGTTTTCGCGCCTGTTTCTGAAGGTGACAAAAACGTGATATACATACCCATACTTAGTTCAGGGGTCTAATGGTGTGGATTTGACATGTTTCACGTGAAAACACAATTTTTATAATCGACGCACGAATCGGTGCATTTAATGCACCCCTGGAGCCTCTTATCGCCCCAATTTTTGAAGGTGACGAAAACATGATATACATATCCGAACTTAGTTTTTGGGTGCAACAGAGTGGATTGGACATGTTTGTCATGAAAACACAACTTTCATAATCGGCGCACGAACAGGTGCATTTAATGAACCCGAACTTGGTTTTTGGGCGCAAGAGAGTGGATTGGACATGTTTGTCGTGAAAACACAACTTTCATAATCGGCGCACGAACAGGTGCTTTTAATGAACCCGTGGGCTTGTTTTCGTGACTTTTTTTAAGGTGACCAAAACATGATATACATACCCAAACTTGGCTTTTGAGAGCAATGGTGTGGATTGGAAATGTTTGTCACGAAAGCACAACTTATATAATCGGCACCGAATCGGTGCATTTAATGCACTTGTGGGGCTAGTTTTTGCGCCAATTTTTTATGGTGAGCAAAACATGATGTACATAGCCAAACTTTGTTTTGGGTGGAATGGACTGGATTGGACATGTTTCGCGCGAAAACACTACTCGCATAATCGGCGCCGAACCGGTGCATTTATTGCACTTGCGAGGCTGGTTTTCTCGTTGGTTTTTAAAGGTGAACAAAACATGATATCCAAACTTGGTTTTTGGGTTTAATGGAGTTGATTGGACTTGTTTGTCGTGAAAATACAACTTTTGTAATGGGCTCACGCTCCGGTGCATTAATGCATCGGTGGGCCTGTTTTTGCGTAGGATTTTGAAGGTGACAAAAACATGATAAACATACCCAAACCTGGTTTTTGGGTATCATGGAGTGGATTGGACATGTTTCACGTGAAAACACAACTTTTCTAATCGGCGGACAAATCGGAGCATTTAATGTACTTGTGGGGCCAGTTTTTGTGTCAGTTTTTAAGGGGACCAAAACATGATATACATAGCCAAACATGGTTTTCGGGGTCAATGGATTGGATTGGACAAGGTTGTCGTGAAACGCACAAGTTTCATAATCGACGCACGAAGCGATGCATTTAATGCACCTGTGGGGCCTGTTTTCACGCTGGTTTTTGAAGGTGGCCAAAACATTATATCCATACCCAAACTTGGTTTTTGGGTGCAATAGAGTTGATGGGACATGTTTGATGCAAAAACACAACTTTCATTATGGACGCTGAACCGATGCATTTAATGCACCTATGAGGTCCTTTTTCGCGTCGGTTTTTGAAGGTGACCAAAACATGATATACATACCCAAACTTGGTTTTTGGGTGCAATGGTGAGGATCAGAGATGTTTCTCGCGAAAACATAACTTTCATAGTCGGCACCAAACTTGTGCATTTAATGCACCTGTGAGGCCCTCGTTCGCGTCTGTTTTTGATTGAGACAAAACATGTGTACATTGCCAAAATAGTAGGCGTCACACAAGCATCATTATCCATTGTTGCAACTACTACCTCAACGTCTTCTTCAGTTTTATTCTCACTCTCCTACATGATGTTAGGCCTAGGACAAAAAACAAAAGAGTGCTCTCTATCACAACTTCTCTTTATCACATTCTTCTTGTGACAGAGGCATATCAGCAATTCATTTGATGAATCTGTGATGGTGATTATTCATGCTTGAATCTTTAGATCGTCAAAGTTGATTTTCAGCAATACAAGCAAGCAAAAACAAGTGAGAGATTTAGCTGTAAGTTTGACAAATGAGCAACATTTGAATTTCAGAATTGAGACCATTCATAAACCTATTGATTTTATCTTCCCGGCATTCATTTAAGCCACCCAAAATGACACAAACCTTAAAGTCATGAAACTATTCTTTAACAGTCATACTATTCTGCTTCAAGTTGTCTAATTTGGCACGCAAATGATCAGCATAAAATGTAGGAATAAAGACATTTCTAAAATGACATTTGAAATTTTTCCAAGATTCTAGAACTTTATTGTGCCTATAAATGTATTTCCATTCAAGCAAAGCACTTTCAGTCAAAACACTCGAGGCAATGTAAATTTTTTCCTTTTCAGACAAGTCGAGTGCATCAAATTCTTTATCTACATTTAGTTCCCAATCAATGTATGCATGAGATCAAATTTCCCTGCAAAAGAAGGTATTGATGAACTGATGACTTGCAAAATATTATCATTTACCTCATGTTGAAGCATCTGCACATCTTGGTGAGGGTGTAAACCACCAGCTCTCTTTTTCTTGATTGTACCTATCATGGTTAGTAAATAGCAAAACAAATTGACAACGAGCTAGGTTTTGCCCAACTCGATTTCCCTCAAGCTTGCTCAACTAAGTTTTTACATGTTCTTACCGAACCAGCAGGGGTGATTTGCAATCAACGATGTCAACCTGCCAAGATTGGTGGAGTGATTGCCAGGGATACAAAAACTGTTTGCTGTAGTAATCTGTGGAGCTTGGACAGTTTCAATTTGTAGCAAGGATTAGTACAATCAAATCTGCAAATGCAAAGTTGAATATGTGTTCAACAACGGTATGGTGCTGGTCCTACGCTAAACCCTGCTAGAGACGCGAGCCTAGACACAAAGATAGTCCAACAAATGATACATAAGGCTCAGGACAGTAGCAACTAAAACATGTAGCACTTCTCTCTTTTTTTTAATTCTTTGACTATCTTTTTCTGCAGCTTCTCTCTTTTTTTCCTTTTATTTTCTTTTCTTTTCTTTTTCTCTCCCTCTATTTTTTTTTGTGATGGAATGGAAATAGAGATGAACAAAAGTGTAGCTAGCAGATAGCAGATAGGATATTGTAAATCTCTTTTGCGATTATGACTCGCTTGGATGGTATTTTATGGCAAGTGTGGATCCGTTGGAAAGATAACACGGACGTCTTTCTAGGTTGTATAAAAATGTGCCAAAGAAACTACAGATCGCGGAGATATGATTGTTTTCTTCCGCACCAAAATCTGGTAACCGAATCGGTTATTTGTAACAAACTCAGATCTGGATTGATTTCTTCCTTCTATAGTAGATATGAGCTAAGAACGTGACTAGAACTCGAAACTCTAGTGGATTAAACGCAAAGACAAGCAACACGACACGATGATGCAACCACGAATTCAACAACGTAAATTACTGAAAATAGTGCTGCACAGGTTCAAAGGGTATAGGAGAGCGGAATGATTCAATATTTTTTTTGTATGGCTTTTATGTGGACAGTAGGAAAATGAATGAAACGATAAACGAGATGGGATAAATCTGACCAAGCAACCAGGGCAGCTGATACCACTTGATAGGACTTGAGTGCCCGATCTTTCAGTGAGGTGATAAATATCGATTTAGTCGAGTCGACCCTCACGATCCGACTACAAACGAACAGGTCGTGTGCACCTTGGCAATCGTAGAACCAACTCCGAATAGTTATTGACCTCGCTGAAACAGCAAGATCAACCTGATCACGATGATCAATTCCTGCAAGTAATCGAAGAACAAGATGTGGCAAACCAGAAATCTCTTCAAATGTGGGGTTCTCAAATGGCTATTTAACAGGTGGTTGTTAGACACAACTGAAGATCAGAAAAGTTTGCAAAGAGCTAAACTATAACAAAAGAAAACTCGAGTATTCCTGGTGGCGGCTGGAACCTTTAAATAGGGTGGAGGACGATCAGAGGGTGCTGGGGTCGTCCTCAAACCCTAGTACCCGCCCCTAATGGGCTCAACTTGATACATGGGCCATCGGCTCAAGTTGGGGTGACGCAGCACCTTCTGTATAAAAATGACGATTGGTGCTGACTCCGACGTGATATAAAGGTGAGGTTTGATCCATTTTAAAGTAGACTTCGTGAGCATTTCAGAATGTACTTAAACACCCAAATTGGATTCTATATGAAGTCGTGGTTTTTGTTGCAATTTTGTACTGTTTTGCAGTCCGAATCCACCAAGTGTGAATAATTTCATTGAAGTCCTCATCAGAGGTTGTGATGTCCACATCACGAAGCCAAGCTAGGTTTTTGAGTGCAATGGAGGGGATAGGACAAAGTTGTCGGGAAAACACAAGTTTCATAATCGACGCACGAACCGATGCATTTAATGCACCTGTGGGGCCTGTTTTCACTCTGGTTTTTGAAGGTGGCGAAAACATGATATAATACCCTAACTAGGTTTTTGGGTGAACAGAGTGGATTGGACATGTTTTGCGTGAAAGCACAACTTTCATAAGCGGCACCGAACCTGTGCATTTAATGCTGTGGGCCCGTTTTCGCACCGATTTTTGATAGTGACAAAAACATGATATAAAACCCAAACATGGTTTTTGGGTGAAATGGAGTGGATTGGGCCTGTTTCTTGCGAAAACACAACATCCATAATCGGCGCTAAACCTGAGCATCTAATGCACCTCTGTGGGCCCATTTTTGCGCCGGTTTTTGAAGGTGATGAAAACAGGATATACATATCCAAACTTGGTTTTTAGGTTTAATAGAGTGGATTGGACTTATTTGGCGTGAAATAAAACTTTCATAATCGGCTCACGAACCAGTGCATATAATGCATCAGTGGGCCCATTTTTGCGTCGATTTTTTAAGGTGACCAAAACATGATATTCGTACCCAAGCTTAGTTTTTAGGTATCATGGATTGGATTGGACATCTTTGGTGCGAAAACACAACTTTCATAATCGACGCACGAACCAATACATTTAATGCACCTGTGGGGCATGTTTTCACTTCGGTTTTTTAAGGTGGCAAAAACATGATATACATACCCAAATTGGGTTTTTGGATGTAAAAGAGAAGATTGGACATGTTTCGCGCGAAACACAACTTTCATAATCGACACCAAACCGGTGCATTTAATGCACCTCTGAGGCCCATTTGCATGTCGGTTTTGAAGGTGACCAAAACAAGATATACATTCCCAAACTTGGTTTTTGTGTGCAATAGAGTGGATGGAATATTTTTTTCGCGAAAACACAACTTCCATTATCGTCGCCCAACCTGAGCATTTAATGCACCTATGGGGCCTGTTTTCGCGCTGGTTTTTGAAGTTGGCCAAAACATGATATACATATCCAAAGTTGGCTTGTGGCTGCAACGGAGTGGATCGGACATATTTCTCACAAAAACCCAACTTTCATAACCGACGCCGAACCTGTGCATTTAATGCACCTGTGGGGTCTATTTTCGCGCCGAGTTTTGAAGGTGTCAAAAACATGATATACATATCCAAACTTGGTTTTTTGGTGCAATAGAGTGGATTGGACAAGTTTTTCGCGAAACACAACTTTCATAATAAGCGCCTAACCGGTTCATTTAATGCACCTGTGGGGCCCGTTTTCGCGCCGGTTTTGTAGGGGACGAAAACATGATATATACTCAAACTTGGTTTTTGAGTGCAATGGAGTGAATTGGACATGTTTGTCATGAAAACACAATTTTCATAATCGGCTCAGGAACCATTGCATTTAATGCATGTGTGTTTTCGCGCCGTTTTTTTAAGGTGACCAAAACATGATATACATACTGAAACATGGTTTTTGAGTGCAATGGAGTGGATTGTACATGTTTGTCGTGAAAACACAACTTTCATAATCGGCGCCGAACCCGTGCATTTAATGCACCTGTGGGGCCCTCTTTCGCGCCAGTTTGTGAAGTCGACCAAAACAAGATATACATACCCAAACTTAGTTTCTAGGTGCAATGAAGTGGATTGGACATGTTTCTCGCAAAAACATGACTTTCGTAATCGGCGCCGAACCTGTGCATCTAATGCACCTGTGGGGCCTATTTTTGCGCCGATTTTTGAATGTGACGAAAACATAATATACATATCCAAACTTAGTTTTTGGCTTTAATGGAGTGCATTAATGCATCGGTTTTTCAAGGTGACAAAAATATGATATACATACCCAAACTTAGTTTTTGAGTATCATGGAGTGGATTGGACATGTTTCGCGCGAAAACACTACTTTCATAATCGACGGATGAACCGGTGCAATTAATGTATATGTAGTGCTTATTTTTGTGTCAATTTTTAAGGTGAGCAAAACATGATATACATAGCCAATCTTGGTTTTTAGGGTCAATAGAGTGGATTGGACAAGGTTGTCGCAAAAACACAAGTTTCATAATCGACAAACGAACTGGTGCATTTTATGCACCTGTGGGGCCTGTTTTCACGTCGGTTTTTGAAGGTGGCTAAAACACGATATACCTACCCAAATTTTGTGTCTAGGTGCAATAGAGTGGATTGGACATGTTTTTTTGCGAAAACACAACTTTCATAATCGACGTTGAATCACGATATTTTTTGAAGGTGACGAAAACATGATATACAAACCCAAACTTTGTTTTTGGGTACAATAGAGTGGATTAGACATGTTTTTCGTGAAAACATGATTTTCATAATCGTTGCCTATCCGGTTGATTTAATGCACCTGTGGGGCCTGTTTTCGCGCTAGTTTTGTAGGTGGCGAAAACATTATATACATGATAGATAAAGCCAAACTAGGTTTTTGACTGCAATGGAGGGGATTCTACAAGGTTGTCGCAAAAACAGAACTTTCATAATCGACACCGAACCTGTGCATTTAATGCACCTCTGTGGCATGTTTTGGCTCCGATTTTTTAAGGTGACTAAAACATGATATACATACCCAAACAAGGTTTTTGGGTGCAATGGAGTTGATTGGACATGTTTCGCACAAAAACACAACTTTCATAATCGGCGCCTAATCGGTTCATTTAATGCACCTGTAGGGCCTGTTTTCGCCCCAATTTTGTAGGTGATGAAAACATGATATACATACCTAAGCTTGATTTTTTGGGTGCAATAGAGGGGACTGGACATTTTTGTCGCGAAAATACAACTTTTATAATCGGCTCATGAACCGATGCATTTAATGCACCTATGGAGCTCGTTTTCGCGCCATTTTTTGAAGCTGACCAAAACTTGATATACATTATAAAACTTGGTTTTGGGGTGCAGTGGAGTGGATTGTACATGTTTGCCGTGAAAACACAACTTTCATAATCGGCGCAAAACCTGTGCATTTAATGCACCTGTGGGGCTCGTTTTTGTACCGGTTTTTGAATGTGACAAAAACTTGATATACATGCCCAAACATGATTTTCGGGGTATCGTGGAGTGGATTGGACATGTTTGGAGTGAAAACACAAGTTTCATAATCGACGCATGAACTGGTGCATTTAATGCACCTGTGGGGCTCGTTTTCGTGCCGATTTTTGAAAGTGAGCAAAATATGATATACATACCTAAACTTGGTTTTGGGTGTAATGGAATGGATTGGACATGTTTGACGCGAAAACACAATTTTCATAATCGGCGCACGAACTGGTGCTTTTAATGCACATTTGGGGCCCATTTTCGCTAGTTTTTTATGGTGACCCAAACATGATACGCATAGCCAAACTTGGTTTTTGGGTAGAATGAAGTGGATTCGATATGGTTGTCGCAAAAACACAAGTTTCATAATCGGCGCTCGAACTGGTTCATTTAATACACCGGTGGGGCCTTTTTTCACGTCGGTTTTTGAAGTTGGCCAAAACATGATGTACATACCCAAACTTGGTTTTTGGGTGTAATTGAGTGGATCGGACATGTTTTGTGCGAAAACACATCTTTCGTAAGTGGCGTCGAACCTATGAAATTAAAGCATCTATGGGCCCGTTTTCTCGCTGGTTTTTTAAGGCGACAAAAACATGATATACATACCCAAACTTGGTTTTTGCGTGCAATGGAGTGGATTGAACATGTTTTTTGCAAAAACATAACTTTCATAATAGGCGCCGAACCTGTGCATTTAAAGCACATCCGTGGGCATGTTTTTGCGACGGTTTTTTAAGGTGACGAAAACATGATATACATACCTAAACTAGGTTTCTGGGTGGAATGGAGTTCAGTGGTCATGTTTCATGCAAAAACACAACTTTCATATTCGGCGCCCGTTTTGACGCATGTTTTTTAAGGTGACCAAAACATGATATACAATCCCAAACTTGGTTTTCTGTTACAATGGAGTGGATTGGACATATCTTTCGCGAAAACACAAGTTTTAGAATCGACGCCGAACCTGTGCATTTAATGCACCTGTGGGGCCTGTTTTCGCGTCGTTTTTAGAAGTGACCAAAACATGATATACATACCCAAACCTGGTTTTTGGGTGCAATGGATTGGATTGGACACGTTTTTTGGGAAAACAACTTTCATAATCGGCGCCGATTTTTGACGGTGACAAAAACGTGATGTAAAACCCAAACTTGGTTTTTGTGTGCAATAGAGTGGATTGGCCATGTTTTTCGCAAAAACACAACTTCCATAATCAACGATGAACCTGTGCATTTAATGCAGCTCTGTGACCCCATTTTCGTGCCGATTTTTAAGGTGACGAAAACATGATATACATATCCAAACTAGGTATTTGTCGGGAATGGAGTGTATTGGACATATTTAGCGCAAAAACACAACTTTCAAAATCGGCACACGAACCGGTGCATTTAATGCATCGATAGGGCCTGTTTTTGCGCCAGTTTTTGATGGAGTCAACATGATATACATACCCAAACTTGATTTTTCGGTATCATAGAGTGGATTGGACATGTTTGGCGCAAAAACACAAGTTTTATAATCGGCCCTCGAACTAGTGCATTTAATGCACCTTTGGGGCCTGTTTTCGTGCAGATTTTTGAAGGCGACCAAAACATAATATACATACCCAAACTTCGTTTTTAGGTGGAATGGAGTGGATTGGACATATTTGGCACAAAAACAAAACTTTCCTTATCGGTGGACGAACTGGCGCATTTAATGCACTTGTGGGGCCTGTTTTCGTGCGGGTTTTTAGGGTGGCCAAAACATGATATGCGCACATGGAGTGGATTGAACAAGGTTGTCTCGACAACACAAGTTTCATAATCGACGCACGAACCAGTGCATTTAATGCGCCTGTGGGGCTTGTTTTCACGCCGGTTTTGAAGGTGACCAAAATAAGATATGCATACACAAACTTTGTTTTCGGGTGGAAGGGAGTGAATTGTACATGTTTGTCTCAAAAAACAACTTTCCTAATCGGTGACGAACCTGTGCATTTAATGCACCTGTGGGGTCGCTTTCGTGCTAATTTTTGAAGGTGACAAAAACACGATATACATACCCAAACTTGGTTTCTTGGTGTAACAGAGTGAATTGGACATGTTTGTCGCGAAAACACAACTTTCATAATCGGCGCCGAACCTGAGCATTTAATGCACCTGTGGGGCCCGTTTTCGCGTCGGTTTTTCAAGGTGACCAAAACATGATATACATGCCCAAACGTGGTTTTTGGGTACAGTGGAGTGAATCGGACAGGTTTCTCGTGAAAACACAACTTTCATAATCGGCGCCGAACCTGTGCACTTAATGCACTTGTGGGCCTGTTTTGACGCTGGTTTTTGAAGGTGACCAAAACATGATATACATTCCCAAACTTGGTTTTTGGGTGCAATGGAGTGGATCGGACATGTTAGTCTCAAAAAACAACTTTCATAATCGGTGCCGAACCTGTGCATTTAATGCACCTGTGGGGTCGTTTTCGCGCCGATTTTTGAAAGGTGACCAAAATACGATATACATACCTAAACTTGGTTTCTAGGTGTAATGGAGTGAATTGGACATGTTTGTCGTGAAAACACAAATTTCATAATTGACGCTGAACCTGAGCATTTAATGTACCTGTGGGGCGCATTTTCACGCCGGTTTTTGAAGGTGACCAAGACATGATATACATGCCCAAACGTGGTTTTTGGGTACAGTGGAGTGGATCGAACAGGTTTCTCGTGAAAACATAACTTTCATAATCGGCTCCGAACCTGTGCATTAATGCACGTGTGGGCCCTTTTTGACGCTGGTTTTTGAAGGTGACCAAAACATGATATACATACCCAAACTTAGTTTTTGGGTGCAATGGAGTGGATCGGACATGTTTGTCTGAAAAACACAACTTTCGTAATCGGTGCCGAACCTGTGCATTTAATGCACCCGTGGGGTCGTTTTCACGTCGATTTTTGAAGGTTTCCAAAACGTGATACACATAGCGACACTTGATTTTTGGGTGCAACAGAGTGGAATGGACATGTTTGTTGTGAAATGATACACAACTTTCATAAATAACACCGAACCGGTGCATATAATGCACCTGTCGTGTCTGTTTTCGCATCGATTTTTGTAGGTGACCAAAACATGATATACGTACCCAAACATGGTTTCTGGGTGCAATGTAGAGGATTGGACATGTTTCTCACGAAAACACAACTTTCATAATCGGCGCCGAACCTGAGCGTTTGATGCTCCTGTGGGGCCTGTTTTCGCGCCGGTATTTAAAGATGACAAAAACATGATATACGTGCCCAAACGCGGTTTTTAGGTACAGTGGAGTGGATCGGACATGTTTGTCTCAAAAACACAACATTCATAATCGGCGCCGAACCTGTGCATTTAATGCTCCTGTGGGGTCGTTTTCATGCCAATTTTTGATGGTGTCCAAAATGTGATACACATAACGACACTTGATTTTTAGGTGCAACAGAGTGGATTGGACATGTTTGTCGTGAAATCACAAGTTTCATAAACGATGCCGAACCGGTGCACATGTTGCTGCTGATGGTGCTGATAAATATTTGAGCCTTGTCGTACAATGTGTCCTCAGTACCCAGGTTGCTCTACAAGAACAAAACCAACGACACAATCTTTTCCACACTAAAGGTGTATTCAAGAGAGGTCTATTCGCATAATCATTGATGGGGGGAGCTGTAACATCTTGGCAAGCACAGATATGGTTGAGAAACTCGCTCTCTAGACTCGACCGCACCCCCATCCCTATCACATTCAATGGCTCAACCAAGGTGGTAAGATGAAGGTGACACGCTCTGTATGCTTCCACTTTGCTATGGGTTCCTATCATGATTCTGTTGATTGTGATGTTGTTCCAATGCAAGCGTGCTCTTTACTGCTTGGTAGACCATGGCAATACGATACTGATAGTGTGCATCATGGCTGCACGAACCAATACTCACTCACCTTTAAAGCCAGGAAAATTATTTTGCATGCAATGTCTCCAGAACAGATAATTAAGGATGAACTTGCTGGAGCAAACAGAGAGAACAAACATAGTGATTCGCAGATTGTGCTAAAAGAAATTAAACTAAAAGCTCCTGTTTTGCTAGCCACACATGCTGATCTCGATGAATGCAATAACGCTAGCCTTCCTTACTATGCTCTCATGTGTACACATGTATTGGTCTCACTTGATGATGTGCCGCCAGTTGTGGTACCTTCTGCTGTTACTAAGCTTTTGCAGGACTTCTCCGATGTTTTTCAGGATGATGTTCCGGCTGGTCTTCCTCCTCTTCGTGGCATTGAACACCAGATTGATCTCATTCCAGGAGCATCATTGCCGAACCGCGCACCATACCGCACTACCTCGGAGGAAACAAAAGAAATTCAGCGCCAGGTAAAAGAATTGCTTGATAAGGGTTACATTCATGAGTCTCTTAGTCCTTGTGTTGTCCCTGTTTTATTAGTACCCAAGAAGGATGGCTCATGGTGCATGTGCGTTGATTGTCGTGCCATGAATAACATAACAATTGGCTACCGTCATCCTATACCAAGGTTAGACAATATGCTTGATGAGTTAAGTGGTGCTGTTCTGTTCTCTAAGGGTGATTTGCGTAATGGGTATCATCAAATTCGCATGAAGTTAGGGGATGAATGGAAAACAGCCTTTAAAACAAAATTTGGTTTATATGAATGGTTGGTCATGCCTTTGGATTGACTAATGCTCCCAGCACTTTCATGAGATTAATGAACGAAGTTTTGCAGGCTTTCATAGGCAAGTTTGTGGTTGTTTATTTTGATGATATTCTGATCTATAGCATGTGTTTTGAGGACCATTTGAAGCATTTGCATGCTGTTTTTGATGCTTTGCGCACTGCACGTCTTTTCGGAAACTTGGCTAAGTGTAGTTTCTGCACAGACCGTGTTTTTTTTCTTGGCTATGTTGTTACAGCATAGGGTATCGAAGTGGATCGCGCCAAAATTGAAGCAATACAAAGCTGGCCACCTCCCACCACCGTAACACAGGTTCGAAGTTTTCTTGGACTTGCTGGATTCTATCACCGATTTGTTCGTGATTTCAGCACCATCTCTGCTCCGTTGAATGAACTCACAAAAAAGGGTGTTCCCTTCTCTTGGGGTCCAGCACAAGAAGAAGCCTTCTTGATTTTAAAAATAAGTTGACCCATGCACCCTTACTTCAGCTCCCTGATTTCACCGATATGTTTGAGCTGGAATGTGATGCTAGTAGAATTGGGTTAGGTGGTGTTTTGTTGTAGGAAGGAAAACCGGTAGCATATTTTAGTAACCAATCAAATCTGAACCGTAGGCATGCTAAATGGGTGGAATTCATTGAGTCCTTTCCTTATGTTATCAAACATAAGAAAGGAAAAGAAAATGTGATTGCTGATGCTTTATCTCGTCGCTACACCAAGCTCTCACAATTAGATTTCAAAATATTTGGGCTACAAACTATGAAGGACCAGTATTGTCTTGACCCTAATTACAAAGACATTATTTTGAATTCAAAGAGGGCAGGACATGGGGAAAATACTTTTTGGATGATGGTTTGCCACATCTAGTTCTTGCTTGTTCTTCGATTACTTGCAGGAATTGATCTTCGTGATCAGGTTGATCTAGCTATTTCGACGAGGTCAATAACCATTCGGAGTTGGTTCTGCAATTGCTAAGACGCGCACGACCCTTTCGTTTGTAGTCGGATCGTGAGGGTCGACTCCACCAAATTGATATTTATCACCTCACCGAAAGATCGCGCACTCAAATTCTATCATGAAATCACAACTTTCATAAACAGCGCCCAACCGGTGCATTTAATGCACCTGTCGGGCCCATTTTCGCATCGATTTTTGAAGGTGACCAAAACATGATATAGATATCCAAACTTGGATTTTGGGTGTAATGGAGTGAATTGGACATGTCTGTCGCGAAAAAACAACTTTCATAATCGACGCCGAACCTGAGCATTTAATGCACCTGTGGGGTCTGTTTTTGCGCCAATTTTTAAAGGTGACCAAAACATGATATAGATACCCAAACTTGGTTTTTGGGTGTAGTGGAGTGGATCGGACTGGTTTCTCGCGAAAACACAACGTTCATAATCAGCTCCGAACCTTTGTATTTAATGTGCCTGTGAGCCCGTTTTGACGTCGAAAAGGTGACCAAAACATGATATACATACCCAAACTTGGTTTTTGGGTGCAAAGGAGTGCATCGGACATGTTTGTCCCAAAAACACAACGTTCATAATCGACGCCGAACCTGTGCATTTAATGCTCCCGTGGGGTCGTTTTTGTGCCAATTTTTGAAGGTATCCAAAACGTGATACACATATTGACACTTGATTTTTGGGTGCAACAAAGTGGATTGGACATGTTTGTCGTGAAATTACAACTTTCATAATTGGCGCCGAACCGATGCATTTAATGCACCTGTCGGGCTCGTTTTCGCATCGATTTTTGAAGGTGACCAGAACATGATATACGTACCCAAACTTGGTTTCTCGGTATAATGGAGTGGATTGGACATGTTTGTCGCGAAAACACAAGTTTCATAATTGGCACACGAACCGGTGCATATAATGCACCCGTGGGGCCCGTTTTCGTGTTGGTTTCTTAAGATGGCCAAAACAAGATTTGCATTGCCAAACTTGGTTTTTGGGTGCAAGGGAGTGGATCGGACATGTTTGTCTCCAAAACACTACTTTCATAATCAGCGGCGAACCTATGCATTTAATGCAACGGTGGGGCCATTTTTGTGTCCATTTTTGAAGGTGTCCAAAACGTGATACACATTGCGAAACATGATTTTTGGGTGCAACAGAGTGGATTGGACAAGTTTATTGTGAAATCACAACTTTCATAAACGGCGCCGAACCGATGCATTTAATGCACTTGTCGGGCCCGTTTTCACGCCGATTTTTGAAGGTGACCAAAACATGATATACGTACCCAAACTTTGTTTCTGGGTGCAATGTAGTGGATGGGACATGTTTGTCGTGAAAACACAACTTTCATAATCGGCGCCGAACCTGAGCATTTAATGTGCCTGTGGGGTTCGTTTTCGCGTCGGTTTTTGAAGATAACCAAAACATGACATACGTGCCCAAACGCGGTTTTATGGTGCAGTGGAGTGCATCGGACATGTTTGTCTCAAAAACACAACGTTCATAATCGGCGCCGAACTTGTGCATTTAATGCTCCTGTGGGGTCGTTTTCGTTTCGATTTTTGATGGTGTCCAAAACGTGATACACATAGCGACACTTGATTTTTGGGTGCAACAGAGTGGATCGGACATGTTTGTCTCAAAAACACAAATTTCATAATCGGCGCCGAACGTATGCATTTAATGCACCTATGGGGCTCTATTTCGCGCCGGTTTTTGAAAGTGACCAAAACACGATATACATACCCAAATATTGTTTTTGGGTGCAATAGAGTGGTTTGGACATTTTTTTCGCGAAAACACAACTTTCATAATCGGTGCCGATCTTGAGCATTTATTGCACCTGTGGCGCCCATTTTCACGCCGATTTTTGAAGGTGACAAAACCATGATATACAAACCAAAACTTGGTTTTTCGGTACAATGGAGTGGATTGGACTTGTTTTTCGAGAAAACAAAACTTTAATAATCGACGTCGAACCGGTGCAATTAAAGCACCTGAGGGGCCCTTTTTCACGCCGCTTTTTGAAGGTTACCAAAACGTGATATATATACCCAAATTTTGTTCATGGGTGCAATAGATTGGATTGGACATGTTTTTCACGAAAACACAACTCTCATAATCAGCATCGAACCTAAGCATTGAATGCACCTGCGGAACCTGTTTTCGCGTCGGTTTTTGTTAGGTGACCAAAACATGATATACAAGCCCGAACAATGTTCTTGGGTGCAGTGGAGTGGTTCGGACATATTTCTCGCGAAAACACAACTTTTATAATCGGCGCCGAACCAATGCATTTAATGCACCCGTGGGCCTGTTTTCGCATCGGATTTTGATGGTGACAAAAACATGATATGCATACACGAACTTTATTTTTGGGTGCAATAGAGGGGATTGGACATGTTTTTCGCGAAAGCACAACTTTCATAATTGGCACTGAACCTGAGCATTTAGTGCACCTGTGGGGCCCGTTTTCGTGTCGGTTTTTGAAGGTGACCAGAACTTGATATACATACTAAACTATGTTTTTGAAGTTGGCCAAAACATGATGTCATACCCAAACTTGGTTTTTGGGTGTAATTGAGTGGATCGGACATGTTTCGTGCGAAAACACAACTTTCATAAGCGCCGCCGAACCTGTGAAATTAAAGCATCTTTGGGCTCGTTTTCGCGCCGGTTTTTGAAGGCGACAAAAACATGATATACATACCCAAACTTGGTTTTTGCGTGCCATGGAGTGGATTGAACATTTTTTTTGCAAAAACACAACTTTCATAATAGGCGCCAAATCTCTGCATTTAAAGCACATCTGTGGACCTGCTTTTGCCACGTTTTTTTAAGGTGATGAAAACATGATATACGTATCCAAACTTGATTTTTAGGTGCAATGGAGTGGATTGGACACGTTTCTCTGGAAAACTCAACTTTCATAAACGGCGTCGAACTTGTGCATTTAATGCACCTGTGGGGCTCGTTTTCGCGCCGATTTTTGACGGTGACAAAAACATGATATAAAACCCAAACTTGGTTTTTGAATGCAATGGTGTGGATTGGCCATGTTTTTCGCAAAAACACAACTTCCATAATCGGCGTTGAACATGTGCATTTAATGTAGCTCTGTGGCCTCATTTTCGTGCTGATTTTTAAGGTGAAGAAAACATGATATACATATCCAAACTAAGTATTTGTACGGAATGGAGTGTATTAGATATATTTGGCGAAAAACACAACTTTCAAAATTGGTACAGGAACCAGTGCATTTAATGCATCGATAGGGCTCGTTTTTGCGCCGGTTTTTGAAGGAGTCAACATGATATTAGTACCCAAACTTGATTTTTGGGTATCATAGAGTGGATTGGACATGTTTGGCGCGAAAACACAAGTTTCATAATCGACGCTCGAACTGTTGCATTTAATGAACCTTTGGGGCCTGTTTTCGTGCGGATTTTTGAAGGTGACCAAAACATAATATACATACACAAACTTTGTTTTTAGGTGGAATGGAGTGGATTGGACATATTTGGCGCAAAAACATAACTTTCATTATCAGCGGACGAACCTGTGCATTTAATGCACCTGTGGGCCCGTTTTGACGCTGATTTTTGAACGCGACCAGAACAAGATATACATACCGAAACTTTGTTTTTGGGTGCAATAGAGTGGATCGGACATGTTTTTCGTGAAAACACAACTTTCATAATTGGCGCCGAACCTGAGCAATGAATGCCCCTGTGGCGAAGGTGACCAAAACATGATATAACTTGGTTTTTCGGCTGAGTGGAGTAGATCAAACATGTTTCTCACGAAAACACAACTTTCATTTGAACCGATGCATTTGAAGCACCTGAGGGGCCCCTTTCCGCATCGATTTTTGAAGGTGGCCAAAACTTCATATACATACCCAAATTTTGTTTTTGGGTGCGGTAGAGTGGATTGGACACGTTTTTCACGAAAACACAACTCTCATAATCGGCACAAAACCTGAGCATTTATTGCACTTGTGGGGCCCGTTTTCGAGATGATTTTTTAAGGTGACCAGAACATGATAAGCATGCCCAAACTTAGTTTTTGGGTGCAGTAGAGTGGATTGGGCATGTTTCTCGCGAAAACACAACTTTCATAATCGGCGTCTAACTTGTGCATTTAATGCACCTGTGGGCCCGTTTTCGCGTCGGTTTTTGATGGTGACAAAAACATGATATACGTACCCAAACTTTATTTTTTGGTGTAATAGAGTGGATTGGACATATTTTTTGCGAAAACACTACTTTCATAATTGGCGCCGAACCTGAGCATTTAATGCCCCTGTGGGGCCCGTTTTCGCGCCGATTTGGCGAAGGTGATCAAAATATGATATACATATCGAAACTTCGTTTTTTGGTGAAGTGGAGTGGATCGGACATGTTCCTCGTGAAAACACTTTCATAAGGGCACGAAACCGTTGCATTTAATGCACCTGTGGGCCCGTTCCCGTGTCGGTTTTTGACGGTGACCAATACTTGATATACATATCAAAACTTTGTTTTTGGGTGCAATCGAGTGGATTGGACATGTTTTTTTGCCAAAACAGAACTTTCATAATCGGGGACGAACCTGAGCATTTAATGCACCTGTGGGGCCCGTTTTCGCGTCTGTTTTTTGAAGGGGACCAAAACATGATATACTTGCCCAAACTTAGTTTTTGGGTGCAGTGGAGTGGATCGGACATGTTTCTCCCGAAAACACTTTTATAATGGGCGCGGAACCTATGCTTTCAAGGCTTACATGCCCAAACGTGGTTTTTAGTTGCAGTGGAGTGGATCGGACATGTTTCTGGCGAAAACACAACTTTCATAATCGGCGCGGAACATTGGATTAAATGCACCTGTGAGCCCGTTGTCGTGTCTGTTTTTTGAAGGTGACCGAAACTTGATATACATATCTAAACTTTGTTTTTGGGTAACATAGAGTGGATTGGACATGTTTTTCGTGAAAACACAACTTTTATAATCGGCGTCGAACCTGAGCATTTAATGCACCTGTGGGCCCGTTTTCGCCCCGATTTTTGAAGGTGACCAAAACATGATATACATGCACAAACTTGGTTTTTGGGTGCAGTGGAGTGGATCGGACATGTTTCTCACGAAAACACAACTTTCATAATCGGCCCCGAACCTGTGCATTTAATGTACCTATGGGCCCGTTATCGCGCCTGTTTTTTAAGGTGACAAAAACATGATATACATACCCAAACTTTCTTT
>BCLG01000304.1:30306-55955 GCA_001602295.1 Zoysia matrella
TTTTTGGGTGCAGTGGAGTGGATCGGACATGTTTCTCACGAAAACACAACTTTCATAATCGGCCCCGAACCTGTGCATTTAATGTACCTATGGGCCCGTTATCGCGCCTGTTTTTTAAGGTGACAAAAACATGATATACATACCCAAACTTTCTTTTTGGGTCCAATAGAGTGGATTGGACACGTTATTCACGAAAACATAACTTTCATAATCGGCGCCGAACCTAAGCATTTAATGCACCTGTGGGCCCGTTTTCGTGCCAGTTTTTTAAGGTGACAAAAACTTGATGTACATACCCAAACTTTATTTTTGAGTGCACTAGAGTGGATTGGACATATTTTCGTGAAGACACAACTTTCATAATTGGCGTCGAGCCTGAGCATTTAATGCCCCTGTGGGGCCCGTTTTTGCGCCGGTTTGGCGAATGTGACCAAAACATGATGCACATACCCGAACTTAGTTTTTGGGTGCAGTGGAGTGGATCGGATATGTTTCTGACGAAAACACAACTTTCATAATCGGCGCTGAACCTGTGCATTTAACGCCTCTGTGGGGCCCATTTTTGCACAGTTTGGCGAAGGTGACCAAATCACGATATACAATCGCAAAGTTGGTTTTTGGGTGCAGTGGAGTAGATCAGACACGTTTCTCGCGAAAACACAACTTTCACAATCGGCGCTGAACCTGAGCATTTAATGCACCGTGGGGCCCGCTTTCGTGCCGGTTTTTGAAGCTGACCAAAACATGATGTAGATACCCAAACTTGGTTTTTGAGTGCCGGGAAGTGGAGTGGATCGGACATGTTCCTCGCGAAAACACTTTCATAATGGGCGCAGAACCTGTGCATTTAATGCACCTGTTTACCCGTTTTCGCGTCGGTTTTTGAAGGTGACGAAAACATGATATACATGCCCAAACATCGTTTTTGGGTGTAGCGAAGTGGATCGCACAGGTTTCAGAAGAAAACACAGCTTTCATAATCGACGCCGAACCTAAGCATTTTATACACCTGTGGGCTCGTTTTCGTGCCCGTTTTTGAAGGCGACCAAAACATGATATACATACCCAAACATGATTTTAGGGTGTGGTGGAGTGGATCGGACATGTTTATCGCGAAAACACTTTCATAATCGGCGCGGAACCTGTGCATTTAATGCACCAGTGGGCTCGTTTTCGCGTCGGTTTTTGAAAGTGACCAAAACATAATATACATGCCCAAACGTGCTTTTTGGGTGCAGTGGAGTCGATCGGACATGTTTCTCGCGAAAATATAACTTTCATAATCAGCGCCGAACCTGTGCGTTTAATGCACCTATGGGCCCGTTATCGCGCCAGTTTTTTAAGGTGACAAAAACAAAATATACATACCCAAACTTTATTTTTGAGGGCACTAGAGTGGATTGGACATATTCTAGCGAATTCACAACTTTCATAATTGGCGTCGAACCTAAGCATTTAATGCCCCTGTGGGGCCCATTTTCGCGCCGGTTTGGCGAATGTGACCAAAACATGATGCACATACCCAAACTTAGTTTTTGATTGCAGTGGAGTGGATACGACATGTTTCTTGCGAAAACTCAACTTTCATAATCGGTGTCGAACCTGTGTATTTAATGCACCAGTGAGTCCCGCTTTCGCGCCGGTTTTTGAAGCTGACCAAAACATGATATAGATACCCAAACTTGGTTTTTGGGTGCAGTGGAGTGGAGTGGATCGGACATGTTCCTCGCAAAACCACTTTCATAATGGGCGCAATACCTGTGCATTTAATGCACCTGTTTACCCGTTTTCGCGTCGGTTTTGCGAAGGTGACCAAAACATGATATACAAACTCAAACTTGGTTTTTGGTGCAGCGGTGTGGATCGCACAGGTTTCTGGCGAAAACACAACTTTCATAATCGGCGCCGAACCTGAGCATTTAATACACCTGTGGGCTCGTTTTCGTGCCCGTTTTTGAAGGCAACCAAAACATGATATACAAACCCAAACATGGTTTTTGGGTGCGGTGGAGTGGATCGGACATGTTTATCGCAAAAACACATTCATAATTGACGCGGAACCTGTGCATTTAATACACCAGCGGGCCCGTTTTCGTGTCGGTTTTTGAAGGTGACCGAAACATGATATACAGTTCCAAACTTTGTTTTTGGGTGCAGCGGAGTGGATCAGACATGTTTCTCGAGAAAACACAACTTTCATAATCGGCGCCGAACCTGAGCATTGAATGCACTTGTGGGCCTGTTTTCGCCCCGGTTTTTGATGGTGTAAAAAACATGATATACATGCCCAAACTTTATTTTTGGGTGCAATACATTGGATTGAACATGTTTTTTTGCGAAAACAGAACTTTCATAATCGACGCCGATCCTGAGGAATTAATGCACCTGTGGGGCCTGTTTTCACGTCGCTTTTTGATGGTGACAAAAACACGATATACATTCCCAAACTTGGTTTTGGGGTGCACTGTAGTGGATTGGACATGTTTTTCGCGAAAACACAACTTTCAAAATCGGCGCCGAACCTGAGCATTTAATGCCCCTATGGTGCCCGTTTTTGCGTCGGTTTGGAGAAGGGGACCTAAACATGATATACATGCCCAAACATGGTTTTTGGATGCAGTGGAGTGGATCAGACAAGTTTCTCGCGAAAACACAACTTTCATAATCGGCGCCGAACCTGAGCATTTAATGCACCTGTGGGACCCGCTTTCGCGCCGGTTGTTGAAGGTGACCAAAACATGATATACATACCGAAACTTGGTTTTTGGGTGCAGTGAAGTGGATCGGAAATGTTTCTCGCGAAAACACAACATTCATAATCGGCGCCGAACCTGTGCATTTAATGCACCTGTGGGCCCATTTTCGCGTTGGTTTTTGAAGGGGACCAATACATGAAATACATGCCGAAACAAGGTTTTTGGGTGCAGCGGAGTGGATCAGACATGTTTCTCGGGAAAACACAACTTTCATAATCGGCGCCGAACTTGAGCATTTAATGCACCATTGGGGCCTGCTTTCGCACCGGTTGTTGAAGGTGACCTAAACAAGATATACATATCCAAACTTGGTTTTTCGGTGCAGTGAAGTGGATCAGACATGTTTCTCGCGAAAACACAACTTTAATAATCGGCGCCGAACCTGTGCATTTATTGCACTTGTGGGCCTGTTTTCGCACCAGTTTTTGAAGGTGAGAAAAACGTGATATACATACGCAAACTTTCTTTTTGGGTCCAGTAGAGTGGATGGGACACGTTTTTCACGAAAACATAACTTTCATAATCGGCGCCAAACCTGAGCATTTAATGCACATGTGGGGCCCGTTTTCGCGTCGGTTTTTGAAGGGAACCAAAACATGAAATACATGCCCAAACTTGGTTTTTGGGTGCAGCGGAGTGGATCTGCCACGTTTCTCGCAAAAACACAACTTTCATAATCGGCGCCGAACCTGAGCATTTAATGCACCTGTGGGGCCTGCTTTCACGCCAGTTGTTGAAGGTGACCGAAACATAATATGCATAGCCAAACTTCGTTTTTGGGTGCAGTGGAGTGGATCGGACATGTTTCTCGCAGAAACACTTTCATAATTGGTGCAAAACCTGTGTATTTAACGCAGCTGTGGCTCCGTTTTCGCGTCGGATTTTGAAGGTGACCAAAACTTGATATACATACCTAAACTTTGTTTTTGGGTGCAATAGAGTGGATTGAACATGTTTCTCGCGAAAACACAACTTTCAAAATCGGTGCGGAACCTGTGCATTTAATGCACCTGTGGGGCCTGTTTTCGCGGCGGTTTTTTAAGGTTACAAAAACATGATATACATAAGCAAACTTGGTTTTTGGGTGCAATGGAGTGGATTGGACATGTTTTTCAGGAAAAAAGAACTTTCATAATCAATGTCGAATCGGTGCATTTGAAGCACCTGAGCAGCTCGTTTTCGCGTCAATTTTTAAAGGTGACCAAAACTTGATATACATACACTAATTTTGTTTTTGGGTGCAATAGAGTAGATTGGACATGTTTTTCATGAAAACACAACGCTCATAATCGACGACGAACCTGAGCATTTAATGCACCTGTGGGGCCCGTTTTCGCGCCGGTTTTTGAAAGTCACCAAAACATGATATACATACCCAAACATAGTTTTTGGGAGCAGTGAAGTGGACTGGACATGTTTCTTGCGAAAACAAAAATTTCAAAATCGGCCTCGAACCTGAGTAGTTATTGCCCCTGTGGGGCCCGTTTTCGCGCCAGTTTGGCGAAGGTGACAAAAACATGATATACATATCCAAACATGGTTTTGGGTGCAGTGGAGTGGATCAGACAAGTTTCTCCCGAAAACTGAATTTTCATAATCGGCGCAGAACCTGAGCATTTAATGCATATGTGGGGCCCGCTTTCGCGCCGGTTGCTGAAGGTGACAAAAACATGATATACATACCCAAACTTGGTTTTTGGGTGCAGTGGAGTGGCTCGGACATGTTTCTCGCGAAAACACATCTTTCATAATGGGCGCCGAACAAGAGCATTTAATGCCCCTCTGGGACCCGTTTTCGCGTCGGTTGCCAAGGTGACAAAAACATGATATACATACGAAAACTTGGTTTTTGGGCGCAGTTGAGTGGATTCAACATATTTTTCGCAAAAACACAACTTTCATAATCGTTGCCAAACCTGAGCATTTAATGCCCCTGCGGGGCTCGTTTTCGCGCCGGTTTGGCGAAAGTGACCAAAATATGATATACATACCCAAACTTGGTTTTTGGGTGCAGCGGAGTGGATCAAACATGTTTCTCGAGAAAACACCACTTTCATAATCGGCGCCGAACCTAAGCATTTAATGCACCACTGGGACCCGCTTTCGCGTCGGTAGTTGAAGGTGACCAAAACAAGATATACATACCCAAACTTGGTTTTTGGGTGCAGTGGAGTGGATCGGACAAGTTTCCCGCGAAAACGCAACTTTCATAATCGGCGCTGAACCTGTGCATTTAATGCACCTATGGGCCCGTTATCGCGCCTGTTTTTTAAGGTGACAAAAACATGATATACATACCCAAACTTTCTTTTTGGGTCCAATAGAGTGGATGGGACACGTTTTTCGTGAAAACATAAGTTTCATAATCGGCGTCGAACCTGAGCATTTAATGCATATGTGGGGCCTGTTTCCGCGTCGGTTTTTGAAGGGGACCAAAACATGATATCCATGCCCAAACATGGTTTTTGGGTGCAGTGGAGTGGATCTTACATGTTTCTCCCGAAAACAGTTTCATAATCGGCGCGGAACCGGTGCATTTAATGCACCTGTGGCTCCGTTTTCGCGTCGGGTTTTGAAGGTGACCAAAACTTGATATACATACCTAAACTTTGTTTTTGGGTGCAATAGAGTCGATTGAACATGTTTCTCGTGAAAACACAACTTTCAAAATCGGTGCGGAACATGTGCATTTAATGCACCTGTGGGGCCTGTTTTCGCGGCGGTTTTTAAAGGTTACAAAAACATGATATACATACGCAAACTTGGTTTTTGGGTGCAATGCAGTGGATTGGACATGTTTTTCAGGAAAACAGAACTTTCATAATCGACGTCGAACCGGTGCATTTCAAGCACCTGAGGAGCTCGTTTCCGCGTCAATTTTTGAAGGTGACCAAAACTTGATATACATACCCAGATTTTATAGAGTAGATTGGACATGTTTTTCATGAAAACACAACGCTCATAATCGGCGATGAACCTGAGCATTTAATGCACCTGTGGGGCCAATTTTCGCGCCGGTTTTTGAAAGTCACCAAAACATGATATACATACCCAAACTTAGTTTTTGGGAGTAGTGGAGTGGATTGGACATGTTTCTTGCGAAAACACAACTTCATAATAGGCCTCGAACCTGAGCAATTATTGCCCCTGTGGGGCCCGTTTTCACGCCAGTTTGGTGAAGGTGACCAAAACATGATATACATATCCAAACTTGGTTTTGGGTGCATTGAAGTGGATCAGACATGTTTCTCCCGAAAACTGAATTTTCATAATCGGCGCCGAACCTGAGCATTTAATGCATCTGTGGGGCCCGCTTTCGCGTCGGTTGCTGAAGGTGAAGAAAACATGATATACATACCCAAACTTGGTTTTTGGGTGCAGAGGAGTGGCTCGGACAAGTTTCTCGCGAAAACACAACTTTCATAATGGGCGCCGAACATGAGGATTTAATGCCCCTCTGGGACCCGTTTTCGCGCCGGTTGCCGAAAGGGACAAAAAAAAAGATATACATACGAAAACTTGGTGTTTGGGTGGAGTGGAGTGGATCAGACATATTTTTCGCGAAAACACAACTTTCATAATCGTTGCCAAACCTGAGCATTTAATGCCCCTGTGGGGCCTGTTTTTGCGTCGGTTTATTGAAGGTGACCAAAACATGATATACATATCCAAACTTGGTTTTTGAGTGCAGTGGACTGGATCGGACATGTTTCTTGGGAAAACCTGACTTTTATAATAGGCGCCGAACCTGAGCATTTAATGCACCTCTGGGTTCCGCTTTCGCGGCGGTTGTTGAAGGTGACCAAAACATGATATATATACCCAATCTTGATTTTTGGGTGCAGTGGAGGGGATGGGACATGTTTCTCGCGAAAACACAACTTTCATAATCGGCGTTGAACCTGTGGGCCCATTTTTGCGCCAGTTTTTGAAGGTGAGAAAAACATGATATACATACCCAAACTTATTTTTTGGGAGCAATAGAGTGGATTGGACATGTTTTACGCGCAACCACAACTTTCATAATTGGCGTCGAACCTGAGCATTTAATTATCCTCTAGGGCTTGTTTTCGCGTAGGTTTGGCGAAGGTAACCAAAATATGATATACATACCCAAACTTGGTTTTTGGGAGCAGTGCAGTGGATCGGACATGTTTGTCGAGAAAACACAACTTTCATAATCGACGCCGAACTTGAGCATTTAATACACCTCTAGGGCCCGCTTATGCGCCGGTTGTTGAAGGTAACGGAAACATGATATATATATCCAAACATGGTTTTTGGGAGCAGTGTAGTGGATCGTACATGTTTCTCGAGAAAACACAACTTTCATAATGGGCGGCGAACCTGAGCATTTAATACACCTCTAAGGACCGCTTTCGCGCCGGTTGTTGAAGTTGACCAAAACAAGATATATATACCCAAACTTCGTTTTTTGGTGTAGTGGAGTGGATCGGACATGTTTCTCTGGAAAACACAACTTTCATAATCGGCACTGAACCAGTGCATTTATTGCACCTGTGGGCCTATTTTCACGCCAGTTTTTTAAGGTGACAAAAACATGATATACAAACCCAAACTTTATTTTTGAATGCAATAGAGGGGATTGGACATGTTTTTCGCGGAAATACAACTTTTATAATTGGCGCCGACCTGAGCATTTAATGCCCTCTAGGGCCCGTTTCCACGCCGGTTTGGCGAAGGTAACCAAAACATGATATACAACTCCAAACTTGGTTTTTGGGTGCAGTGAAGTGGATCAATCATGTTTCTCGGGAAAACACAACTTTCATAATCGGCGCTGAACCTGAGCATCTAATGCACCTGTGAGGCCCGATTTCGCGCCGGTTGTTCACGGAGGACAAAACATGATATACATACCCAAACCATGGTTTTTGGGTGCAGTGGAGTGGATCGGACATGTTTGTCACGAAAACACAACTTTCGTAATCGGCGCCGAACCTTTGCATTTAATGCACCTGTGGGCTCGTTTTTGCGCCAGTTTTTGAAGGTGACAAAAACATGATATACCTACCCAAACTTTATTTTTGGGTGCAATAGAGTGGATTGGACATGTTTTTCGCGAAAACATAATTTTCGTGATTGGCACCGAACCTGAGCATTTAATGGCCATGTGGGGCCCATTTTCGCTCCGGTTTGTTAAAGGTAACTAAAACACTACATACATTCCCAAACATGGTTTTTGGATGCAGTGGAGTGGTTCAGACATGTTTCTCGGGAGAATACAACTTTCATAACCGGCGCCGAACCTGAGCATTTAATGCTCCTTTGGGGCCCGTTTTTGCACCGGTTTGGCGAAGGTGATCAAAACATGATATACATACCCAAACTTGGTTTTTGGGTGCAGTAGTGTGGATCGGACATGTTTCTCGAAAAAACACAACTTTCATAATCGGCGCCGAACCTGAGCATTTAATGCACGTGTGGACTCGTTTTCCAATCGGTTTTTGAAGGTGACAAAAACATGATATACATATCCAAACATTATTTTTTGGTGCAATAGAGTGGATTGGACATCTTTTTCGCGAAAATAGAACTCTCAAAATCGACGCCTCGGTTTTTGAAAGTGACCAAAACATGATATACGTGCCCAAACATGGTTTTTGAATGCAGTGGAGTGGATCGGACATGTTTCTCGTGAAAACAAAACTTTCAGAATCGACGCCGAACCTAAGCATTTAATACACCTTTGGGGCCCGCTTTCACGCGGGTTGTTGAAGGTGGCTATAACATGATATACATCCCCAAACATGGTTTTTGGTGCAGTGGAGTGGATCGGTCATGTTTGTTACGGAAACACAATTTTGATAATCGGTGCCGAACTTGTGCATTTAATGCACCAGTCATCAAGGTGACAAAACAGGATATACACACCCAAACTTTATTTTTGGGTGCAATACAGCGGATTGGACATGTTTTTCGCGAAAACAGAAGTCAAATAGGGGGCGCCGAAACTAAGCATTTAATTCACCTATGGGGCCTGTTTTTGCGCCCGTTTTTTAAGGTGACCAAAACATGATATACATGCCCAAACTTGGTTTTTGGGTGCAGTGGTGTGGATCAGACATGTTTCTCGTGAAAACACAACTTTCATATTCGGCGTCGAACCTGTGCATTTAAAGCACCTATGGGGCTCGTTTTCGCGCGGGTTTTTGAAACAGAGAAAAACATGATATACGTACCCAAAATTTATTTCTGGGTATAATAGAGTGGATTGGATATGTTTTTTTGCGAAAACACAACTTTCATAATCGGCGCCGATCCCGAGCATTTAATACACCGGTGGGGCCCGCTTTTGCGCCGGTTGTTGAAGGTGACCAAAACATGTTATACAACCCAAACTTGGTTTTTGGGTGCAGTGGAATGGATCGGACATATTTCTCACGAAAACACAACTTTCATAATTGGCCCCGATCTTGAGCGTTTAATGCACCGGTGGGGCCGGTTTTCACGCTGATTTTTGAAGTGACAAAAACACGATATACAAACATAAACTTGGTTTTTGGATGCAATGGAGTGGATTGAACATTTTTTTTGAGAAAACACAACTTTCATAATTGGCGCCGAACATGAGCATTTAATGGCCCTGCGGGTTCATTTTCGCGCCGGTTTGGCGAAGGTAACCAAAACACTATTTACATACCCAAACATGGCTTTTGGATGCAGTGGAGTGGATCGGACATGTTTCTCGGGAGAATACAACTTTCATAATCGGCGCCGAACCTAAGCATTTAATGCACCCTGGGGCCCGTATTTGCGCCGGTTTGGCGAAGGTGACCAAAACATGATATACATACGAAAATTTGGTTTTTGGGTGCAGTGGAGTGGATCAGACATGTTTTTCGCGAATACAACTTTCATAATCGTTGCCGTACCTGAGCATTTAATGCACCTCTGGGGCCCGTTTTCGCGTCGGTTGTTGAAGGTGACCAAAACATGATATACAGACCCAAACATGGTTTTTGGGTGCTGCGGAGTGGATCAGACATGTTTTTCGGGAAAACACAACTTTCATAATCGGCGCCGAACCTGAGCATTTAATGCACTTGTGGGGCCCGTTTTCGCGCCGGTTTTTGAAGGTGACAAAAACATGATATACACGCCCAAACTTTATTTTTGGGTGCAATACTGTGGATTGAATATGTTTTTCGCGAAAACAAAACTTTCATAATCGACGTCGATCCTGAGTAATTAATGCACCAGTGGGGCCTGTTTTCACGTCGCTTTTTGAAGGTGACAAAAACACGATATACGTTCCTAAACTTGGTTTTTGGGTGCAATGTAGTGGAATGGACATATTTTTCGCAAAAACACAACTTTCATAAACGGCGCCGATCTTGAGCGTTTAATGCACTTGTGGCGCCCGTTTTCGCGCCGGTTTTTGAAGGTGACAAAAACATGATATACTTACCCAAACTTTACTTTTGGGTGCAATACAGTGGATTGAACATGTTTTTCGCGAAAACAAAACTTCCATAATCAGCGCCGATCCTGAGCATTTAATGCACCGGTGGGGCCTGTTTTCACGTCGGTTTTTGAAGGTGACCAAAACACGATATGCCTACCCAAACATTATTTTCGGGTGCAGCGGAGTGGATCAGACATGTTTCTCAGGAAAACACAACTTTCATAATCGGCGCCAATCCTGAGCGTTTAATGCACCGGTGGGGCCTATTTTCACACCGATTTTGGAAGTTCACAAAAACATGATATACAAACATAAACTTCGTTTTTGGGTGCAATGGAGTGGACTAGACAAGTTTTTCGGAAAAATAGAACTCTCATAATCGATGCCGAACCGATGCATATAAAGCCCCTGAGGGTCTCGTTTTCACGCCGGTTTTTAAAGGTGACCAAAACTTGATATACAAACCTAAATTTTGTTTTTGGTTGCAATACAGTGGATTGGACATGTTTTCACGAAAACACAACTCTCATAATCGGCATCGAACCTGAGCATTTAATGCTCCTGTGGCGCCCGTTTCGAGCCGGATTTTGAAGGTGACCAAAACATGATATACATGCCCAAACAACGTTTTAGAGTGTAGTGGGGTGGATCGGACATGTTTCTCGCGAAAACACAGCTTTCATAATCGGCGCCGAACCTGTGCATTTAATGCATCTGTGGGCCCGTTTTCGAGCCGGTTTTTAAAGGTGACAAAAACATGATATACATACCCAAACCTTATGTTTGGGTGCAGTGGAGTGGATCTGACATGTTTCTCGAGAAAACACAACTTTCATAATCGGCGCTGAACCTGAGCATTGAATGCACTTGTGGGGCCCGTTTTCGCGCCGGTTTTTGAAGGTGACAAAAACATGATATACATGCCCAAACTTTATTTTTGGGTGCAATACGGTGGATTGAAAATGTTTTTTGCGAAAACAGAACTTTCATAATCGACGCCGATCCTGAGGAATTAATGCACCTGTGGGGCCTGTTTTCACATCGCTTTTTGATGGTGACAAAAACACGATATACGTTCCCAAACTTGGTTTTTGGGTGCACTGTAGTGGATTGGACATGTTTTTCGCGAAACCACAACTTTCATAAACGGCGCTGATCCTGAGCGTTTAATGCACTTGTGGCGCCCGGTTACGCGCCCGTTTTTGAAGGTGACAAAAACATGATATACATACCCAAACTTTACTTTTGGGTGCAATACAGTGGATTGAACATGTTTTTCGCGAAAACAAAACTTCCATAATCGGCGCCGATCCTGTGCATTTAATGCACCGGTGGGGCCTGTTTTCACGTCGGTTTTTGAAGGTGACCAAAACACGATATGCCTACCCAAACTAGGTTTTTCGGTGCAATGGAGTGGATTGTACATGGTTTTCGCGAAAACACAACTTTCATAATCGGCGCCAATCCTGAGCGTTTAATGCACCGGTGGGGCCTGTTTTCACACCGATTTTGGAAGGTCACAAAAACATGATATACAAACATAAACTTTGTTTTTGGGTGCAATGGAGTGGACTGGACAAGTTTTTCGGAAAAACAGAACTCATAATCGATGCCGAACCGATGCATATAAAGCCCCAGAGGGTCTCGTTTTCTCGCAGGTTTTTAAAGGTGACCAAAACTTGATATACAAACCCAAATTTTTTTTTGGTTGCAATACAGTGGATTGGACATGTTTTCACGAAAACATAACTCTCATAATCGGCGTCGAACCTGAGCATTTAATGCTCCTGTGGCGCCTGTTTCGAGCCAGATTTTGAAGGTGACCAAAACATGATATACATGCCCAAACAACGTTTTAGGGTGCAGTGGGGTGGATCGGACATGTTTCTCGTGAAAACACATCTTTCATAATCGGCGCTGAACCTGTGCATTTAATGCACCTGTGGGCCCGTTTTCGAGCCGGTTTTTGAAGGTGGCAAAAACATGATATACATACCCAAACCTTATGTTTGGGAGCAGTGCAGTGGATCTAACATGTTTCTCGGGAAAACATAACTTTCATAATCTGCGCCGAACCTGAGCATTGAAAGCACCTGGGGGGCCCGCTTTTGCGTTGGTTGTTGAGGGTGACCAAAACATGATATACATGCCCAAACTTAGTTTTAGGGTGTAGTGGAGTGGATTGGAAATATTTTTCACGAAAACACAACTCTTAGAATCGGCGTCGAACCTGAGCATTTAAGGATCTATGGGCCCCGTTTTCGCGTCAGTTTTTGAAGGTAACCAAAACATGATATACATGCCTAAACTTGGATTTTGGGTGCAGTGAATTGGATCGGACATGTTTATGACGAAAACACAACTTTCATAATCGGCGTCAAACCTGAGCTTTTAATGCACCTGTGGGGCCTGTTTCGCGTCGGTTTTTGAAGGTGACCAAAACATGATATACACGCCCAAACATCGTTTTAGGGTCCAGTGGAGTGGATTGGACAAGTTTCTCGCCAAAACATAACTTTTACACTCGTCACCGAACCTGTGCAATTAATGCACCTAGGGGGCCCGCTTTGGCGCCGGTTGTTGAGGGTGACCAAAACGTGATATACATTCCCAACTTGGTTTTTGGGTGCAATGCAGTGGTTCGGACATGTTTCTCAAGAAAACACAACATTCATAATCGGCGTCGAACCTGAGCATTTAAGCCACCTGTGGGGCCCGTTTTCGCGTCAGTTTTTGAAGGTGACCAAAACATGATATACATGCCCAAACTTGGATTTTGGGTGCAGTGGAGTGGCTCGGACATGTTTCTGACGAAAACACAACTTTCATAATCAGCGTCGAACCTGAGCTTTTAATGCACCTGTGGGCCCTGTTTCGCACCGGTTTTTAAAGGTGACCAAAACATGATATACATGCCCAAACAAAGTTTTAGGGTGAAGTGGCGTGGATGGGACATGTTTCTCGCGAAAACATAACTTTCATAATCGGCGTCGAACCTATGCATTTAATGCACCTGTGGGCTCGTTTTCGCGTCGGTTTTTGAAGGTGACAAAAACATGATATACATACCTAAACTTTATTTTTTTGGACCAATAGAGTGGATGGGACATGTTTTTTTTGAAAACACAACTTTTATAATTGGCGCCGAACCTGAGCATTTAATGCCCTAGTGGGGCCCATTTTCGCGCTGGTCTGGCGAAGGTGACCAAAATATGATATACATAGCCAACCTTGATTTTTGGGTGCAGTGTAGTGGATCAAACATGTTTCTCGAGAAAAAACAACTTTCACAATCGGCGCCGAACCTGTGCATTTAAGGCACCTGTGGGCCCGTTTTCGCGCCAGTTTTTGAAGGAGACAAAAACATGATATACATACCCAAACTTTATTTTTGGGTGCAACAGAGTGGATTGGCCATTTTTTTCACGAAAACATAACTTTCATAAGCGGCGCCGAACCTGAGCATTTAATGCACCTGTGGGGCACGTTTTCTTGACGGTTTTTAATGGTGACCAAAACGTGATATACATACCCAACCTTTATTTTTGGATGCAGTGGAGTGCGTCGGACATGTTTTACGCGAAAACAAAACTTTCATAATTGGCGCGGAACCTGAGCATTTAATGGCCCTCTAGGGCCCATTTTCGCGCCGGTTTGGCGAAGGTGACTAAAACATGATGTACTTATCCAAACTTGGTTTTTGGATGCAGTGGAGTGGATCGGACATGTTTCTCGTGAAAACACAACTTTCATAATCGCAGCCGAACCTGTGCATTCAATGCAGCTATAGGCCCGTTTTTGCACCAGTTTTCGAAGGTGACCAAAACATGATATACATGCCCAAACATAGTTTTAGGGTTTAGTGGAGTGGATTGGACATGTTTCTTGCGAAAACACAACTTTCATAATCGGCGTCGAACCTGTGCATTTAATGCACCTGTCGGTTCGTTTTCGCGCTGGTTTTTGAAGGGGACCAAAACATGATATACGTACCGAAATTTTGTTTTTGGGTGCAATACAGCGGATTGGACATATTTTTCATGAAAACACAACTCGCACAATCGACGTCGAACCTGAGCATTTAATGCACCTGTGGGGCCTTTTTTCGCGTCGGTTTTTGAAGGTGACCAAAACATGATATACTTTTGCCCAAACATCGTTTTAGGGTGCAGTGGTGTGGATAAGACATGTTTATCGAGAAAACACGACTTTCATAATCGGCGTCGAACCTGAGCATTTAATGCAGCTGTGGGGCCCGCTTTCGCGCTGTTTGTTGAAGGTGAGCAAAAGATGATATACATACCCAAACTTGGTTTTTGGATGCAGTGGAGTGGATCGAACATGTTTCTGACGAAAACATAACTTTCATAATCGGCGTCGAACCTAAGTATTTAATGCACCAGTGGGGCCTGTTTTCGCGCTGGTTTTTGAAGGTGACCCAAACATGATATACACGCCCAAACATCGTTTTATATTCGGCACCAAACCTGTGCATTTAATGCACCTGTGGGCTCGTTTTCGGTACAGTTTTTGAAGGTGACAAAAACGTGATATGCATACCCAACCTTTATTTTTGTGTGCAATAGAGGGGATCGGACATGTTTTTGCAAAATCACAATTTTCAAAATTGGCGCCGAACCTGTGCATTTAATGGCCCTCTGGGTATTTAATACACTTTCATTATTGGCGCTAGGTTTTGAATGCGACCAAAACAAGATATACATACATATACTTTCTTTTTGGGTGCAATGGAGTCGATTGGACATTTTTTCACGAAAACACAACTTTCATAATCGATGCCGAACTCCTGCATTTAATGCACTTATGAGGCCCATTTTCGCGCTGATTATGAAGGTGACCAAGACATGATATACATACCCAAACTTGGTTTTTAGGTGGAATGGAGTGGATGGGGACAGGTTTGGCGTGAAAGCACTACTTTCATAATCGGCGTCGAACATGTGAATTTAATGCACCTCTGCGGCCTGTTTTGACGCTGGTTTTTAAAGGTGACCAAAACATGATTTACAAACCCAAGCTTGATTTTTGGGTGCAATGGAGTGGATTGAACATGTTTGTCGCGAAAGCACAACTTTCATAATCGGTGCCGAACCTGTGCATTTAATGCACTTGTGGGGTCATTTTCGCGTCGATTTTTGAAGGTGCCCAAAACGTGATATAGATAGCCAATCTTGATTTTTGGGTGCAACGGAGTGGATTGGACATGTTAGTCGTGAAATCGTAACATTCATAATCGGCGTCGAACCGGTCCATTTAATGCACGTATGGGGCTCGTTTTTGCGTCGATTATTTAAGGTGACCCAAACATGATATACATAGCCAAACTTGGTTTTTGGGTGCAATAGAGTGGACTGAATATATTTTTCGTGAAAACACAACTATCATAGTCGGCGTCGGACCAGTGCATTTAATGCATCTGTGGGGCTCGTTTTGATGCCGGTTTTTGAAGGTGGCCAAAACATGATATACATACCCAAACTTGAATTTTGGGTGTAGTGGAGTGGATTGGTTTTGTCTTTTGCGAAAACACAACTTTTATAATCTGCGCTGAATCTATGCATTTAATTCACCTCTGTGGGCCCGTTTTCGCGTCGATTTTTTAAGGTAATGATTAGATGATATACATAGCTAAACTTGGTTTTTGGGTGCACTGGAGTGGATGGCACATGTTTCTCATGAAAACACCACTTTCACAACCGGCGTCAGACAGGTGCATTTAATGAACCTGTGGGACCCATTTTCGCGCCGCTTTTTGAAGCCAAGCAAAACATGACATACATAGTCAAACTTGGTTTTTGGGCCGAATGGGGTGGATTGGACATGGTTGTCTCATAAACACAACTTTTATAATCGACGCACGAACCGGTGCAATTAATGCACCTGTGTAACCCGTTTTGCGCCAGTTTTTCAAGTTGATTAAAACAAGATATACATATGCAAACTTGGTTTTTCGGTGTAATAGAGTGTATTGGACTTGTTTCGCGCAAAAACACAAGTTTCATAATCAGTGCCGAATCGGTGCATCTAATGCACCTATGAGGCCCGTTTTCACGTCGGTTTTGAAGGTGACCAAAACATGATATACATATCCAAGCATGGTTTTTTGGTGTAATGGAGTGGATTGCACATATTTGGCATGAAAACACAACTTTCATAATCGGCGCCGAACCTCTGCATTAATACATGGCCAAACTAAGTTTTATTGTGTAGTGGCGTGGATCAGATATGTTTCTCAGGAAAATACAACTTTCATAATCGACGCCGATGTGGGGCCTGTTTTCGCGCCGGTTTTTGAAGGTGACCAAAACATGATATACATGCCCAAACTTGGTTTTTGGGTGCAGTGGTGTGGATCAGACATGTTTCTCGCGAAAACACAACTCTCACAATCGGCGCCGAACCTGAGCATTTAATGCACCTGTGGGGCCCGTTTTCGCGCCGGTTTTTGAAGGTGACCAAGACATGATATACAAGCCCAAACATAGTTTTTGGGTGCTGTGGAGTGGATTGGACATGTTTCTCACGAAAACACAACTTTCGTAATCGGCATCGAACCTAAGCATTTAATTCCCTTATGGGGTCCGTTTTTGCGTCGGTTTCGCGAAGGTGACCAAAACATAATATACATGTCCAAACTTGGTTTTTGGCAGAAGTGGAGTGGATTAGACATGTTTCTAACAAAAACAAAACTTTCATAATCGACGCCAGACCTGAGCCTTTTATGCGCCTGCGGGGCCCGCCTTCATGCCGGTTGATGAAGGTACTAAAAGATGATATACGTACCCAATCATGGTCTTTGGGTGCTGTGGAGAGGATCAGACAATTTTGTCGCGAAAACACTTTCATAATCGGCACGGAACCTGTGCATTTAATGCACCTATGGGCCCGTTTTCGCGTCAGTTTTTGAATGTGACCAAAACATGATTTATATGCCCAAACGTGATTTTTGGGTGCAGTGGAGTGGATGGGACAGGTTTCTAGCGAAAGCACAACTTTCATAATTGGCGTCGAACCTAAGCATTTAATGCACCCGTGGGGCCGTTTTCGTGTCGTTTTTTGAAAGTGACCAAAACATGATATACAAGCCCAAACTTGGTTTTTGGGTGCAGTGGAGTGCATCGGACATGTTTCTTGCGAAAACACAACTCTCATAATCGGCGCGGAACTTGAGCATTTGATGCACCTGTGGGGCCTGTTTTTGCATCAGTTTTTGAAGATGACCAAAACATGATATACATGCCCAAACATAGTTTTTGGGTGCTGTGGACTGGATTGGACGTGTTTCTCGCGAAAACACAACTTTCATAATCGGGGTCGAACCTGAGCATTTAATTCCCCTGTGGGGCCCATTTTCGCGTCGGTTTGTCGAAGGTGACCAAAACATGATATACATACCCAAATTTTGTTTGTGGGTGCAATAGAGTGTGTTGGACATGTTTTTCACGAAAACACAACTCTCATAATCGGTGCTGTACCTGAGCATTTAATGCACCTGTGGGGCCCGGTTTGGTGCCGGTTTTTGAAGGTGACCAAAACACGATATACGTGCCCAAACTTAGTTGTTGGGTGCAATGGCGCCGATTGGACGGACATGTTTCTCGCGAAAACACAACTTTCATAATCGGCGTCGAACCTGTGCATTTAATGCACCTGTGGGGCCCGTTTTCGCACCGGTTTGGCGAAGGTGACCAAAACGTGATATACAAACCCAAACTTGCTTTTTGGGTGCAGTAGAGTGGATCCGACAGGTTTCTGGCAAAATCACAACTTTCATAATTGGCGCCGAACCCGAGCATTTAATGCCCCTTTGGGGCCCGTTTTCGCGCCGGATTGGCGGATGTGACCAAAACATGATATACATACTCAAACTTTATTTTTGTGTGCAATAGAGTGGATTGGACATATATTTCACGAAAACACAACTTTCATAATTGGCACCGAACCTGAGCATTTAATGACCCTCTGGGGCCCGTATTCGCGCCGGTTTGGCGGATGTGACCAAAACATGATATACATACTCAAACTTGGTTTTTGGATGCAGTGGAGTGGATCAGACATGTTTCTCGCGTAAACACTTTCCAAAGGGGTGCGGAACCTATGCTTTTAATGCACTTGTGCTCCCGTTTTTGCGTCGGTTTTTTGAAGGTGACCAAAACTTGATATACATACCCAAACTTGGTTTTTGGGTGCAGTGTAGTGGATCAGACATGTTTCTCGCGAAAACACTTTCACAATGGGCGTGGAACCTGTGCTTTTAATGCACTTGTGGGCCCGTTTTCGTGTCGGTTGTTGAAGGTGACTAAAACATGATATACATACCCAAACATGGTTTTTGGGTGCAATGGAGTGGATCGGACATGTTTCTCGCGAAAAAACAACTTTCATAATCGCCGCCGAACCTGTGCATTTAATGCAGCCGTGGGCCCGTTTTCATGCCAGTTTTTGAAGGTGACCAAAACATGATATATGTGCCCAAACTTAGTCTTAGGTGCAGTGGAGTGGATTGGACGTGTATCTCACGAAAACACAACTTTCATAATCGGCGTTGAACCAGTGCATTAATGCACCTGTCGACCCGTTTTCGCGCCGGTTTTTGAAGGTGACAAAAACATGATATACACACCCAAACTTTATTTTTGGGTGCAATAAAGTGGATTGGACATGTTTGTCACGAAAACACAACTTTTATAATTGGCACCGAACCTGAGCATTTAATGCCCCTGTGGGGCCCGTTTTCACGTTGGTTTGGCGAAGGTGACCAAAACATGATATACATACCCAAACTTGGTTTTTGCGTGCATTGGAGTGGATTGGACATGTTTCTCGCGAAAACACAACTTTCATAATCGGCGCCGAACCAGAGAAGTAAATGCACCTGTGGGGCCCGCTTTCACGCCGGTTTTCGAACGTGACCAAAACATGATATACATACCCAAACTTGGTTTTTGGATGCAGTGGGGTCGATCAAACATGTTTCTCGCGAAAACACTTTCACAATGAGCGCGGAACCTGTGCTTTTAATGCACCTATGGGCCCGTTTTCGCGTCGGTTTTGGAAGGTTTCCAAAACTTGATATACATACCCAAACTTAGTCTTAGGGTGCAGTGGAGTGGATTGGACGTGTTTCTCACGAAAACACTACTTTCATAGTCGACGTCTAACCAGTGCATTTAATGCACCTGTCGGCCCGTTTTCGCGTCGGTTTTTGATGGTGGCCAAAACATGATATACATACCCAAACTCTATTTTTGGATGCAATTTAATGCACTAGCGGGGCTCCTTTTCGAGTTGGTTTTTGAAAGTGGCAAAACATAATATACATACCCAAACATTATTTTTGGGTGCAATTGAGTGGATTGGACATGTTTTTCACGAAAATACAACTTTCATAGTCGGCACCGATCCTGAGCATTTAATGCACCGGTGCGTCTGTTTTCACGCCGATTTTGGAAGGTGACAAAAACATGATATACAAACATAAACTTGGTTTTTGGGTCCATTGGAGTGGATTGGACATGTTCTTCGGGAAAACAAAATTTTCAAAATTGTTGCATACCCAAATTTTATTTTTGGATGCAATAGAGTGGATTGGACATGTTTTTCACGAAAACACAACTCTTAATCGGCGCCGAACCTGAGCATTTAATTCATCTGTGGGGCCTGTTTTCGCGTCTATTTTTTAAGCTGACCAAAACATGATATACATGCCCAAACATCATTTTAGGGTGCAGTGAAGTGGATTGGACATGTTTCTTGGGAAAACACAACTTTCATAATTGGTATTGAACCTGTACATTTAATGCACCTGTGGGCCCGTTTTCGAGCTAGTTTTTGAAGGTGACAAAAACATGATATACATACCCAAACTTTATTTTTGGGTCCAATAGAGTGGATCAGACATGTTTTTCGCGGAAACACAACTTTCATAATCGGCGCCGGACCTAGGCATTTAATGCACCTGTGGGGCCTGCTTTCGCCCCGGATTTTGAACGTGACCAAAACATGATATACATGCCCAAACTTGGTTTTGGGGTGGATGGGACAGGTTTGGCGTGAAAACACTACTTTCATAATCAGCACCGAACGTGTGCATTTAACGCACCTTTGTGGCCCGTTTTGACGTCGGTTTTTGAAGATGACCGAAACATGATATACATACCCAATCTTGAGTTTTGGGTGCAATGGAGTGGATTGGATATGCTTCTCGCAAAAACACAAGTTTCATAATCGGCGCTGAACCTATGCATTTAATGCATCTGTGGGGCCCGTTTTCGCGTCGCTTATTGAAGAAGACCAAATCATGATATACATACCCAAACATTGTTTTTGGGTGAATGGCGTGGATTGGTAATGTTTCTTGGTAAAAATCGGCGCCGAACCTGTGCAATTATTGCACCTGAGGGGGCCGTTTTCGCGTCGTTTTTTAAAGGTGACAAAAACATGATATACAAACCCGAACTTTGTTTTTGGGTGCAATGGAGTGGATTGGACATATTTTTCGTGAAAACACAACTTTCCCAATAGGCGCTCAACCTGTGCAATACACCTCTGTGGGCCTGTTTTCACGTCAAATGTTTAAGGTGACGAAAACATGATATATATATATCCAAACTAGGTTTTGGGGCGGTATTGGACATATTTGGCGTGAAAACACAACTTTCATAATCGGCACCCGAACCGATACATTTAGTTTATCGGTGGGGCCCATTTTTGCGTCGGTTTTTGAAGGTGTCAACATGATATACATACCCACTTGGTTTTTGGGTATCATGGAGTGGATTGGACATGTCTAGCACGAAAATACAAGTTTCACAATTGACGCTCGAAATGGTGCGTTTAATGCACCGGTGGGGCCCGTTTCGCGCCCATTTTTAAGAAGGTAACAAAAACGTGATATACATAGCCAATCTTGATTTTTGGGTGTAACGGAGTACATTGGACATGTTTATCATGAAATCACAACTTTTTTGTAATCGGCGCCGAACTGGTGCATTTAATGCACCTGTGAGGCCCGTTTTTGTGCCGGTTTTTTAAGATGACCAAAACATGATTTACATAGCCAAACTTTGTTTTTGGGGGCAATGGAGTGGATTAGACATTGTTGTCGTGAAAACAGAACTTTTGTAATCGGCGGATGAACCAGTGCATTTTATGCACTTGCGGGTCCAGTTTTCACGTCGGTTTTTTAATGTGGGCAAAACATGGTATACATACCCAAACTTGTTTTTTAGGTGTAATCGGGTGGATGGACCTGTGCATTTAATGCACCTATGAGGCCCGTTTTCGCGTCAGTTTTGAAGGTGCCCAAAACGTGAAATACATACCGAAACTTGGTTTTTGGGTGCTATGGAGTGGATTGGACTGTTTGTTGCTAAAAGCAACTTTCATAATCGTTGTGCCTCAAATTTTGAAGGTGACCAAAACATGATATACATACCCAAACTTGGTTTTTGGTGTAATGGAGTGGATTGGACATGTTTGGCACAAAAACAAAATTTTCAAAATCGGCGCACAAACCGGACATTTAATGCACCTGTGATGCTTATTTTCATGCCGTTTTTTAAGATGGCCAAAAGAAGATTTACATGCCCAAACTTGGTTTTTGGGTGCAATGGAGTGGATTGGATGTGGTTGTCGTGAAAACACATTTTTCATAATCGGCGCATGAACCAGGGCATCGAATGCTCCAGCGGGTCTTGTTTTCTCGACGGTTTTTTAAGGCAGCCAAAACATGATATACCTACCCAAACATGGTTTTTGCGTGTAATAGAGCGGATGGACATATTTCATGCGAAAACATGATATACCTATGAGGCCCGTTTTCGCACTGGTTTTGAAGGTGACCAAAATATTATATACAATCTCAAACTTTGTTTTTGGGTGCAATGGAGTGGATTGGACATATTTATCGTGAAAGCACAACTTTCATAACCAACGCCGACTCTGTGCATTTAATGCACCTATGGGGCCCGTTTTTACGCCGATTTTTGAAGGAGACCAAAAATGATATACATACCTAAACTTTCTTTTTGGGTGCAATGGAGTCGATTGGACATTTTTTCACGAAAAAACAACTTTCATAATCGGTGCCGAACTCTTGCATTTAATGCACTTGTGGGGCTCGTTTTCGCGCCGATTTTTGAAGGTGACCAAAACATGATATGCATACCCAAACTTGGTTTTTGCGTGGAGTGGAGTGGATGGGACATGTTTGGCGTGAAAACAGTACTTTCATAATCGACGCCGAACATGTGAATTTCATGCACCTCTGTGGCCCGTTTTAACGCTGGTTTTTGAAGGTGACAAAACCATGATATACATACCCAAACTTGGTTTTTAGTTTCAATGTAGTGGATTGAACATGTTTGTCGCGAATGCACAACTTTCATAATCGGCGCCGAACCTGTGCATTTAATGCAAATGTGGGGTCGTTTTCGCGTCGATTTTTGAAGAGGTCCAAAACGTGATATAGATAGACAAACTTGATTTTTGGGTGCAACGAATGGATTGGACATGTCTGTCGTGAAATCACAACATTCATAAGCGGCGTCGAACCGGTCCATTTAATGCACCTTTGGGGCCCGTTTTCGTGTCGATTATTTAAGGTGACCAAAACATGATATACATAACCAAACTTGGTTTTTGGGTGCAATGGAGTGGACTGGATAAATTTTTCGCGAAAACACAACTTTCATAATCGGCCTCAGACCAGTGCATTAAATGCATCTATAGGGCTCGTTTTCATGTCGGTTTTTGAAGGTGGCCAAAACATGATATAAATACCCAAACTTGGATTTTGGGTGCAGTGGAGTGGATTGGACATGTTTGTCGCGAAAACATAACTTTCATAATCGGCGCAAGAACCGATGCGTTTAACGCGCCTGTGGCGCCCGTTTTCACGTCGGATTTTTGCAGGTGACGAAAACATGATATACATAGCCAAACTTGGTTTTCGGGTGCACTGGAGTGGATTGCACCTGTTTGTCATGAAAACACCACTTTCACAATCGGCGCCAGACCGGTGCATTTAATGAATCTGTGGGACCCTTTTTCGCGACGCTTTTGGAAGGCGAGCAAAACATGACATATATAGTCGAAGTTAGTTTTTGGGTCGAATGGAGTGGATTGGACATAGTTGTTGCGTAAACACAACTTTCATAATCAGCGCACGAACCGGTGCAATTAATGCACCTGTGTAACCTGTTTTGCGCCAGTTTTTCAAGCCGACTAAAACATGATATACATACGCAAACTTGGTTTTTCGGAGTAATAGAGTGTATTGGACTTGTTTCGCGCAAAAACACAAGTTTCATAATCAGTGCCGAATCGGTGCATTTAATGCACCTATGAGGCTCGTTTTCGCGTCGGTTATGAAGGTGACCAAAAGAAGATATACATAGCCAAACTTGATTTTTGGGTGCAACGGAGTGGATTGGTCATGTTTGTCGCCAAATCACCACTTTCATAATCGACGCCGAAACGATGCATTTAATGCACCTTTGGGGCCCGTTTTCGCGCCAACTTTTTAAGGTGACCAAAACATGATATACAAACCCAAACTTGGTTTCTGGGTGCAATAGAGTGGATTGGACATGTTTGTCGCCAAAACACAACTTTCATAATCGGTGCCGAACCGGTGCATTTAATGCTTCTCAGGGACCCGTTTTCGCGCCGCTTTTTGAAGCTGAGCGAAATATGATATACATAGTCGAACTTGGTTTTTCGGTCCAATGGAGTGGATTGGACATAGTTGTCGTGAAAACACAACATTCATAATCAGCGCACGAACCGTGAATACTAGCGCAGCCCATTTCGCGTCGGTTTTTGATGGTGGGTAAACATGATATACGAAGCCTAACTTGGTTTTTGGGTGCACGGAGTGGATTTGACACAGTTGTCATGAAAACACAACTTTCATAATCGGCCCCGGAGCGATGCCTTTAACGCACCTGAGGGGCTCGTTTTCATGTCGGTTTTTGAAGGTGATCAAAACATGATATACATGGCCACAGTTGGTTTTCGGGTGCAACGGAGTGGATTGGATAAGTTTTTCATGGAAACACCACTTGATTTTTGAGTATCTTGGAGTGGATTGGACATGTTTGTGGCGAAAACACAACTTTTATAATCGACGCATGAACTTGTGCATTTAATGCACCTGTGGGGCCTGTTTTCGCGCCAATTTTTGAAGGGGACCAAAACTTGATATACATTGCCAAACTAGGTTTTTGGGTGGAATGGAGTGGAGGGGACATGTTTTTCGCGAAGACACAACTTTCATAATCGACGCCGAAGCGATGCTTTTTATGCACATGTGGGACCCGTTTTCTCGCCACTTTTTGAAGGTGAGCAAAACATGATATACTTTGTCGAACTTGGTTTTGGGCTCCAATGGAGAGGATTGGATATGGTTGTCGCGAAAACACTACTTTTATATTCAGCACATGAACCGATGCATTTAATGCACTTGTGGGGCCCGCTTTCGCGTCGGTTTTTGTAGGTGATGAAAATGTGATATACATAGCCAATAGTTGTTTTTTTGGTACAACGGAGTGGATTTGACATGTTTGTCACGAAAACACAAAAAAAATTAGTAGATCGCTAGGTGTTCCCCTGTCCAAGCCGTGTTTAGCCTTTGCATAATTTTATTTCAGAATCCGTAGTGTTGAGTTTGTGTCTTTCGTTTGTGTTTTGGTTGTTGGATTTCGTGATTTTTTTTATCCAGGTGTTTTCCTTCATCATTCATCCACATCGTGTGCAGATCTGTTATCGTGTCACATCTGTTAATTGTTTCTTTTGAATTGAAAATTTATCCCACCCACCCACCCATATTTCGATCACAACCACATCCACGCTTCATATATCCACATCTCCATATTTCTCCGCTGCTCAATCATCCACAAAAACGCCCCCAAAATTCGCATCAAATTTGAAATTCGAATCTGTTTTCAGCCTTTCAAACAAATCTGATTCGGAGATCCATCATTAAAATAGTCATAAATTTTGTTTCTCTACTCCAAATTAGACATATAAGTACTTTTTGGATATCTACAAAAAAATTTCACATCCTCCCATGATCCTAGATTCAAAAAATTCAGAACAAAAGTTTCTATTTTCGCGCTCCGAAGTTTCAGCACATATTTAACTGAAATTGGAGATTTTCTCAAGGCCACATCTTTAATCATATTGATCTGAAATTTTGTCGTGTTTCATCTTTTGTGCTTCTAATGCAGAAAAAAATATCCGAAAAATAAAATAAAAATAAAAAATTTTGAAGACCAAGAAGCCGGGAATTAACCTTCGCTGATTTTTCAAGTGCTGAATAGTTTGCTGATTTCTGGAGCCTTATCATTTGTATTGTTGCTGCCCTTTGATATCTTCATATTCTTGTAACATCTGGAATTGTTTATAAAATTGGGCCAGCAACTAGAACATAATACTTA
>BCLG01000304.1:56391-81352 GCA_001602295.1 Zoysia matrella
GACAGTGCCGTATGAGTGAAAGGAGAAAGCTTTTGAATGTTGGTCATGCATTAGTTGATCATGCTTTAACTTTGTGGCAACATTTCTATATAACAAAAATATATCCTCTGACATGGAGTGATGCTAAAATTTTTTTGAGAAAAATTTTTATTGATACATTTTTGAAATCTATGTCTAGTTGTGATGAACACTCTTTGGAAGAGGAGTTTTCTACTGTACCTCCTATTGCATCTAACATTTTGCAGGAAATTGAGATCAAACAAGAAGATAAAAGTGATACATACAAGGAGAAAGAAGAGATACACAATGTTTCATGCATAGCCCAAGATGAGATTGATGACAACACGCTAAAAGGTATTGCTGAAAATGAGAAGAAAATTATTCAACATCGATAAAAAAGGTGACAATAATTTTGTTGCGCTGAAATTTCTTGGCTATCCTACTTTTGTAAAGCAACCACTAGTATCACCTTTTATCTATTTATCTTTGTCAATGTTCGATTCGCCCACTAATTCTTGTGATAAGGAATGTTTGTGTGCTGATATTTCTATTCTTCCTATGCAACAAGAAGAAAATAAATACGATACTCCTAGTTCTTATCCATTCACTAGCGGATTGGACATAGTTTTTATGAAAACACAGCTTTTATAATCGGTGCTGAACCTTAGCATTTTCTGCACCTATGGGGTCTGTTTTCGAGCCGGTTTTTGAGGGTGACAAAAACATGATATACATGCCCAAACATTGTTTTTGGGTTCAGTGGAGTGGATTGGACATGTTTCACGCGAAAACACAACTTTCATAATTGGCGTCGAACTTGAGCATTTAATGCCCATGTGGGGCTCGTTTTCGCGCCGGTTTGGCGAAGGTGACCAAAACATGTTATACATTCCCAAACTTGGTTTTTGGGTGCAGTGGAGTGGATTAGACATGTTTCTCGGGAAAACACAACTTTCATAATCGACGCCAAACCTAAGCATTTAATGCACCTGTGGGGCACGCTGTCGCGTCGGTTGTTGAAGGTAACCAAAACATGATATACATACCCAAACTTAGTTTTTGGTGCAGTGGAGTGGATCGGACATGTTTGTCGCAAAAACACAACTTTCATAATCGGCGCCGAACCTAAGCATTTAATGCACCTGTGGGCCCGCTTTTATCGCCGATTGTTGAAGGAGACCAAAACATGAGATACATACCTAAATTGGTTTTTAGGTGCAGTGGAGTGGACCGGACATGTTTCACGCGAAAACACAACTTTCATATTTGGCGTCGAACCTGTGCATTTAATGCACTTGCGGGGCTCATTTTCGCCCCAGTTTTTGACAGCGAACAAAACATGATATACATACCAAAACATTATTTTTGAGTAAAATAGAGTGGATTGGACATGTTTTTCACGAAAACAAAAATTTCATAATCGGCGCCGATCCTGAGCTTTTAATGCACCGACGGGGCCTGTTTTCTAGCCGATTTTGGAAGCTTACAAAAACATGATATACAAACAAAAACTTGGTTTTTGAGTGCAATGGAGTGGATTGGATATGTTTTTCGGGAAAACAAAACTTTCATAATCGACGCTGAACCGGTCCATTTAAAGCATCTAAGGGGCCCATTGATATACATCCCCAAATTTTGTTTTTGGGCGCAATAGAGTGGATTGGACATGTTTTTCACGAAAACACAACTCTCATAATCAGCGCCAAACCTGAGCATTTAATGCACTTGTGGAGCTTGTTTTCGCGACGGTTTTTGAAGGTAAACAAAACATAATATACATGCCCAAACATCGTTTTAGGGTGCAGTAGAGTGGATCGGACATGTTTGTCACGAAAACACAACTTTCATAATCGGCGCCGAACCTGTGTATTTAATGCACCTGTGGGCCTGTTTTCGCGCTAGTTTTTGAAGGTGACAAAAAAATGATATACATACCCAAACTTTCTTTTCGGGTGCAACAGAGCGGATTGGATATGTTTTTCGCGAAAACACAACTTTCATTATTGGCGGTGCCCCTATGGGGCCCGTTTTCGCGCCGGTTTGGAGAAGGTGACCAGAACATGATATACATACCCAAACTTGATTTTTGGGTGCAGTGGACTGGATCGGACATGTTTTTTTATCAAAACACAACTTTCATAATCGGCGCCGAACCTGTGCGTTTAATGCAGCGGTGGCCCGTTTTCGCGCCAGTTTTTAAAGGGGACCAAAACGTGATATACATACCCAAACATAGTCATAGAGTGCAGTGGACTGGATTAGACATGTTTTTCGTGAAAATGCAACTTTCATAGTTGGCGTCGAACCTGTGCATTAAATGCACCTGTGGGCCTGTTTTCGCGTCTGTTTTTGAAAGTGACAAAAACATGATATACATACCGAAACTTTATTTTTGGGTGCAATATAGTGGATTGGACATGTTTTTTTGCGAAAACACCACATTCATAATCGGCGTCGATCCTAGGCATTTAATGCACCTGTGGGGCCTGTTTTCGCGCCGGTTTTTAAAGGTGACCAAAACATTATATACATGCCCAAGCATCGTATTAGGGTGCAATGGAGCGGATTGGACATGTTTCTCACGAAAACACTACTTTCATAATCGACGCCGAACCTGTGCATTTAATGCACCTATGGGTCCGTTTTCGGACCGATTTTTGAAGATGATAAAAACATGACATACATACCCGAACTTTATTTTTGGGTGCAATGGAGTGGATTGGACATGTTTTTCGAGAAAACACAACTCTCATAATCGGCGTCAATCCTGAGCATTTAATGCACCTGTGGGGCTTGTTTTCGCGTCGCTTTTTGAAGGTGACCAAAACATTATATACATGCCCAAGCATCATTTTAGGGTGCAATGGAGCAGATTGGTCATGTTTCTCGCAAAAACACTACTTTCATAATCGACGCCGAACCTGAGCATTTAATGCATCTGTGGGGCCTGCTTTCGGACCGGTTTTTGAAGGTGATAAAAACATGGTATACATACCCAAACATTATTTTTGGGTAGAATGGAGTGGATTGTACATGTTTTTCGTGAAAACACAACATTCATAATTTGCGCCGAACCTGAGCATTTAAAGCCCCTGTGGGGCCCGTTTTCGCATCGGTTTGGCGAAGGTGACCAAAACATGATATATATACTCAAACTTGGTTTTTGCGTGCAGTGAAGTGGATCAGACATGTTTCTCGGGAAAACACAACTTTCGTAATCGACGCCGAAACTGAGCATTTAATGCACCTGTGGAGCACGCTTTCGCGGCGGTTGTTGAAGGTGACCAAAATATGATATACATACCCAAACTTGATTCTTTGGTGCAATGGAGTGGATTGGACATGTTTCTCGCGAAAACACAACTTTCATTCTCGGTGCCGAACCTGTGCATTTAATGTACCTGTGAGGCCGTTTTCGGGCTGGTTTTTTAAGTTGACAAAAACATGATATACAAACCCAAACTTGATTTTTGGGTGCAATAGTGTGGATTAGACATGTTTTTCGCGAAAACACAACTTTCATAATTGGCGCAGAACCTGAGCATTTAATGCCCCTGTGGGGCCCATTTTCGTGCAGGATTGGCGAAGGTGACCAAAACGTGATATACATACCCAAACTTGGTTTTTGGGTGCAGTAGAGTGGATCAGACATGTTTCTTGCGAAAACACATCTTTCTTAATCGGTGCTGAACCTAAGAATTTAATGCACCTGTGGGGCCCGCTTTCGCGTCGATTGTTGAAGGTCACCAAAACATGATCTACATACCCAAATTTGGTTGTTGGCTGCAGTGGAGTGAATCGGACATGTTTCTTGCGAAAACGCAACATTCATAATTGGCGCCGAACCTGTGCATTTACTGCAGCAGTGGGCCCATTATCGCGCCAGTTTTTGAAGGTGACGAAAACATGATATACGTGCCCAAACTTAGTCTTAGGGTGCAGTGGAGTGCATTGGACATGCTATTCGCAAAAACACAACTTTTATAATCGGCGTCAAACCTGTGCATTTAATGCACCTGTGGGCCCGTTTTTCCGTCGGTTTTTAAAGGTGACAAAAACATGATATACATACCGAAACTTTATTTTTGGGTGCAGTAGAGTGGATTGGACTTGTTTCTCGTGAAAACACAACTTTCATAATCGACGCCGATCCTGCGCATTTAATGCACCTATGGGCCCGTTTTCGGACTAGTATTTGAAGGTGACAAAAACATGATATATATACCCAAACATTATTTTTGGGTGCAATAGCGTGAATTGGACATGCTTTTCACGAAAACACAACTTTCATAATTGGCGTCGAACCTGAGCATTTAATGCCCTTGTGGGGCCTGTTTTCGCGTCGGTTTGGCGAGGGTGACCAAAACATGATACACATACCAAAATTTGGTTTTTGGGTGCAGCGGAGTGGATCGGACATGTCTCTTGCGAAAACACAACGCTCATAATCAGCGCCGAACCTAAGCATTTAATGCACCTGAGGGGCCCCTTTTCGCGTCAGTTTTTTAAGGTGACAAAAACATGATAAAAATACCCAAACTTTATTTTTGGGTGCACTAGAGTTGATTGGACTTATTTTTCGCGAAAACACAACTTTCATAATTAGCGTCGAACCCGAGCATTTAATGCCCCTGTGGGGCCCGTTTTCGCACCGGTTTGGCAAAGGTGACCAAATCATGATATACCTTCCCAAACTTGGTTTTTGGTTGCAGTGTAGTGCATAACACATGTTTCTCGCAAAAACACAACTTTCATAATCAGCGCTGAACCTGAGCATTTAATGCACCGCGTGGCCCGCTTTCGCGTCGGTTGTTGAAGGTGACCAAAACTTCATATACATACCCAAACATTGTTCTTGGGTGCAGTGGAGTGGATCGGACATGTTTCTCCCGAAAACACTTTCACAATGGGCGCGAAACCTATGCTTTCAAGAGACCTGCGGCCCCGTTTTCGCGTCATTTTTTGAAGTTGAACATACTGATATACATGCCCAAACGTGGTATTTGGGTGCAGTGGAGTGGATCGGACAGGTTTCTGGTGAAAATACAACTTTCATAATCGGCGCGGAACATGTGAATTTAATGCACCTGTGCGCCCGTTGTCGTGTCTGTTTTTTGAAGGTGACCGAAACATGATATACATACCTAAACTTTGTTTTTGTGTACAGTAGAGTGGATTGGACATGTTTTTCGCGAAAACTCTGCTTTTATAATCGGCATCGAACCTGAGCATTTAATGCACCTGTGGGCCCGTTTTCGCCCCGAATTTTGAAGGTGACCAAAACATGATATACAAGCCCAAACTTGGTTGTTAGGTACAGTGGAGTGGATCGGACAAGTTTCTCGCGAAAACAGAACTTTCATAATCGGCGCCGAACCTGTACATTTAATGCACCTCTGGGCCCGTTAACGCGCCTGTTTTTTAAGGTGACAAAAACATGATATACATACCCAAACTTTCTTTTTGGGTCCAATAGAGTGGATGGGACACGTTATTCGTGAAAATATAGCTTTCATAATCCGCGCCGAACTTGTGCATTTAATGCACCTGTGGGTCCGTTTTCGTGCCAGTTTTTTAAGTTGACAAAAACTTGATGTACAAACCCAAATTTTATTTTTGGGTGCACTAGAGTGGATACGACATGTTTTTCGCAAAAACAAAACTTTCATTCTTGGCGCCGAACCTGAGCATTTAATGCCCATTTGGGGCCTGTTTTCACGCCGGTTTTTTAAGGTGACCAAAACATGATATACATGCCAAAACTTGGTTTTTGGGTGCAGTGGAGTGGATCGGACATGTTTGTCGCGAAAACACAACTCTCACAATCGGCGCTGCACCTGAGCATTTAATACACCTGTGTGGCCCGTTTTCGCGTCGGTTTCTGATGGTGACCAAGACAAAATATACAGGCCCAAACATAGTTTTTGGGTGCTGTGGAGTGGATTGGACATGTTTACCACGAAAACACAACTTTCATAATCGGCCTCGAACCTAAGCATTTAATTCCCCTGTGGGGTCCGTTTTTGCGTCGGTTTCGCGAAGGTGACCAAAACATGATATACATGTCCAAACTTGGTTTTTGGCAGAAGTGGAGAGGATCAAACAAGTTTCTAACAAAAACAGAACTTTCATAATCGGTGCCAGACCAGAGCTTTTTATGTGCCTGCAGGGCCCGCCTTCCTGCCAGTTGATGAAGGTACTAAAAGATGATATACATACCCAAACATGGTTTTTTGGTGCAGTGGAGAGGATCGGACAATTTTGTCGTGAAAACACTTTCATAATCGGCGCGAAAACATAACTTTCATAATCAGCGCCGAACCTGAGCATTTAATGCACCTGTGGGGCCAGCTTTCGCGTCGGTTGAAGAAGGTGACCAAAACATGATATAGATACCCAAACTTGGTTTTTGGGTGCGGTGAAGTGGATCGCACATGTTTATCGCGAAAACACATTCATAATCGGCGCGGAACCTATGCATTTAATGCACCAGGGGGCCCCTTTTCGCGTCGGATTTTGAAGGTGAGCAAAACATAATATACATGCCCAAACGTGCTTTTTGGGTGCAGTGGTGTCGATCGGACATGTTTCTCGCGAAAGCACAACTTCCATAATCAGCGCCGAACCTGTGCATTTAATGCACCTCTGGGCCCGTTGTCGCGCCAGTTTTTTAAGGTGACAAAAACATGATATACATACCCAAACTTTATTTTTGGGTGCACTAGAGTGGATTGGATATATTTTCGCGAAGACACAACTTTCATAATTGACGTCGAACCTGAGCATTTAATGCCCCTGTGGGGCTCGTTTTCGCGCCGGTTTGGCGAATGTGGCCAAAACATGATGCACATACCCAAACTTAGTTTTTGGGTGCAGTGGAGTGGATTAGACATGTTGCTTGCGAAAACACAACTTTCATAATCGACGCCGAACCTAAGCATTTAATGCACCGTGGGGCCCGCTTTCGCTCCGGTTTTTGAAGCTGACCAAACCACGATATAAATACCCAAACTTGGTTTTTGGGTAAAGTGGAGTGGAGTGAATCGAACATGTTCCACGCGAAAACACTTAAATAATGCGCGCGGAACCTGTGCATTTGATGTACCTGTGGGGCCTGTTTTCGCGTCGATTTTTAAGGTTACCAAAACATGATATACCTGCCCAAAGTTGGTTTTTGGGTGCAGTGGAGTCGATCGGATATGTTTCTCATGAAAACACAATTTTCATAATCCGCACCGAACCTGTGCATTTAATGCACCTCTAGGCCCCGCTTTCGCGTCGGTTGTTGAAGGTGACCAAAACATGATATACATGCCCAAACTTGCTTTTTGGGTGCAATGGAGTCGATCAAACTTGTTTCTTGCGAAAACGAAAGTTTCATATTCAGCGCCGAGCCTGTGCATTTAATGCACCTATGGGCCTGTTATCGCGCCAGTTTTTTAATGTGACCAAAACAAGATATATATACCCAAACTTGGTTTTTGGGTGCAGTGGAGTGGATCGGACATGTTTCTCGCGAAAACACTTTTATAATGGGCGCAGAATCTATGCATTGAATGCACCTGTGGACCCGTTTTCGCGTTGGTTTTTGAAGGTGACCAAAACATACTATACATGCCCAAACGTGCTTTTTGGGTGCAGTGGAGTCGATCGGACATGTTTCTCGCGAAAGCACAACTTTCATAATCAGCGCCATACGTGTGCATTGAATGCACCTATGGGCCCGTTGTCGCGCCAGTTTTTTAAGGTGACAAAAACATGATATACATACCCAAACTTTATTTTTGAGTGCACTAGAGTGGATTGGACATATTTTCGCGAAGACACAACTTTCATAATTGACGTCGAACCTGAGGATTTAATGCCCCTGTGGGGCCTGTTTTCGCGTCGGTTTGGCGAATGTGGCCAAAACATGAGGCACATACCCAAACTTAGTTTTTGGGTGCAGTGGAGTGGATTAGACATGTTGCTTGCGAAAACACAACTTTCATAGTCGACGTCGAACCTGAGCATTTAATGCACCGTGGGGCCCGCTTTTGCGCCGGTTTTTGAAGCTGACCAAACCACGATATAGATACCCAAACTTGGTTTTTGGGTGCAGTGGAGTGGAGTGAATCGAACATGTTCCACGCGAAAACACTTAAATAATGCGCGCGGAACTTGTGCATTTGATGTACCTGTTGGGCCTGTTTCCGCGTCGATTTTTAAGGTTACCAAAACACGATATACCAGCCCAAAGTTGGTTTTTGGGTGCAGTGGAGTCGATCAGATATGTTTCTCATGAAAACACAATTTTCATAATCCGCACCGAACCTGTGCATTTAATGCACCTCTAGGCCCCGCTTTCGCGCCGGTTGTTGAAGGTGACCAAAACATGATATACATGCCCAAACTTGCTTTTTGGGTGCAATGGAGTCGATCGAACTTGTTTCTTGCGAAAACGAAAGTTTCATATTCAGCGTCGAGCCTGTGCATTTAATGCACCTATGGGCCTGTTATCGCGCCAGTTTTTTAATGTGACCAAAACAAGATATATATACCCAAACTTGGTTTTTGGGTGCAGTGGAGTGGATCGGACATGTTCCTCGCGAAAACACTTTCATAATGGGCGCAGAATCTGTGCATTGAATGCACCCGTGGGCCCGTTTTCACGTTGGTTTTTGAAAGTGACCAAAACAAAATATACATGCCCAAACGTGCTTTTTGGGTGCAGTGGAGTCGATCGGACATGTTTCTCGCGAAAACACAACTTTCATAATCAGCGCCGTACGTGTGCATTGAATGCACCTATGGGCCCGTTGTCGTGCCAGTTTTTTGAGGTGACAAAAACTAGATATACATACCCAAACTTTATTTTTGAGTGCACTAGAGTGGATTGGACATATTTTTGCGACGACACAACTTTCATAATTGACGTCGAACCTGAGCTTTTAATGCCCCTGTGGGGCCCGTTTTCGCGCCGGTTTGGCGAATGTGACCAAAACTTGATTCACATACCCAAACTTCGTTTTTGGGTGCAGAGGAGTGGATCAGACATGTTGCTTGCGAAAACACAATTTTCATAATCGGCGCCGAACCTGAGTATTTAATGCACCTGTGGGGCCCGCTTTCGCACCGGTTGTTGAAGGTGACCAAAACAGAATATACATACCCAAACTTGGTTTTTGGGTGCAGTGGAGTGGATCGGATATGATTCTGACGAAAACACAACTTTCATAATCGGCGTTGAACCTGTGCATTTAATGGCCCGGTGGGGCCCATTTTCGCACCGGTTTGGCGAAGGTGAGAAAATCACGATATACAAACCCAAAGTTGGTTTTTGGGTGCAGTGGAGTGGATCAGACTTGTTTCTCGTGAAAACACAACTTTCACAATCGGCGCCGAACCTGAGCATTTAATGCACCGTGGGGCCCGCTTTCGTGCCAGTTTTTGAAGCTGACCAAACCATGATATAGATACCCAAACTTGATTTTTGGGTGTAGTGGAGTGCAGTGGATCGGACATGTTCCTCGCGAAAACACTTTCATAATGGCGCGGAACCTGTGCATTTAATGTACCTGTGGGGTCTGTTTTCGCGTCGATTTTTAAGGTGACCAAAACATGATATACCTGCCCAAAGTTGGTTTTTGGGTGCAGTGGAGTCGATCGGATATGTTTCTCGTGAAAACACAATTTTCATAATCCACACCGAACCTATGCATTTAATGCACCTCTGGGCCTTGCTTTTGCGCCGGGTGTTGAAGGTGAGCAAAACAAGATATACATGCCCAAACTTGCTTTTTGGGTGCAATGGAGTCGATCGAACATGTTTCTTACGAAAACGAAAGTTTCATAATCAGCGCCGAGCCTGTGCATTTAATGCACCTATGGGCCCGTTATCGTGCCAGTTTTTTAATGTGACCAAAACATGATGTACATACCCAAACTTGGTTTTTGGGTGTAGTGGAGTCGATCGGACATGTTTCTCGCGAAAACACAACTTTCATAATCAGCGTGGAACCTATGCATTTAATGCCAGTGTGGGGCCCGTTTTCGAGCCGGTTTGGCGAAGGTGACCAAATCATGATATACATACCAAAACTTGGTTTGTGTGTGCAATGGAGTGGATAAGACACGTTTCTCGTGAAAACACAACTTTCATAATCGACGCCGAACCTAAGCATTTAATGCACCGTGGGGCCCTCTTTCACGCCGGTTGTTGAAGGTGACCAAAACATGATATACATACGCAAACTTGGTTTTTTGGTGCAGTGGAGTGGATCGGACATGTTCCTCGCGAAAACACTTTCCCAATAGGCGTGGAACCTGTGCGTTTCATGCACCTGTGGGCACGTTTTCGTGTCCGTTTTTTGAAGGTGACAAAATCATGATACACATACCCAAACTTGATTTTTGGGTGCAATAAAATGAATTGGACATGTTTTTTGGGAAAACAGAACTTTCATAATTGACGTCGAACCGGTGCATTTGAAGCACCTGAGGGGCCCGTTTTCACGTCGATTTTTGATGGTGACCAAAACTTGATATACATACCCAAATTTTGGTTTTGGGGGCAATAGAGTTGACTGGACATGTTTTTCCCGAAAACACAACTCTCATAATCGACGTCGTACCTGAGCATTTAATGCACCTGTGGGGCCCATTTTTGCATCGATTTTTGAAGGTGACCAAAACATGATATACATGCCCAAACTTAGTTTTTGGGTAGTGGCGTGGATTGGACATGTTTCTCGCGAAAACACAACTTTCATAATCGGCGTCGAACCTGTGCATTTAATGCACCTATGGGCCCGTTTTCGCACCGGTTTTTGGAGGTGAGAAAAACATGATATACATACCCAATCATGGTTTTTGGGTGCACGGACAGGTTTTGGCGAAAACACAACTTTCATAATCAACGCCGAACCTGAGCATTTAATGCACCTGTGGGGCCCCTTTTCGCGCTGGTTTTTGAAGGTGACCGAAACATGATATACAGGCCCAAACTTTGTTTTTGGGTCCAGTGTATTGGATTGGACATGTTTCTTGCTGAAACACAACTTTCATAATCGGCGTCGAACCTGAGCATTTAATGCCCCTGTGGGGCTTATTTTCGCACCGGTTTGGCGAAGGTAACCAAAACTTGATATACATATCCAAACTTGGGTTTTGGGTGCAGTGGAGTTAATGAGACATGTTTCTCACGAAAACACAACTTCCTTAATCGGCGCCTAACCTGATCATTTAATGCACCTGTGGGTCCTGCTTTCGCGTCAGTTGTTGAAGGTGACCAAAACATGATATACATACCAAAACTTGGTTTTTGGGTGCAGTGGAGTGGATCGGACATGTTCCTCGCGAAAACCCTTTCATAATGGGCGCGGAACCTGTGCATTTAATGCACTTGTGGACCCGTTTTCGCGTCGGTTTTTGAAGGTGACCAAAACGTGATATACAAGCTGGAACGTGGTTTTTGGGTGCAGTCGAGTGGATCGGACAGGTTTCTGGCGAAAACACAACTTTCATAATCGGCCCCGAACCTGAGCATTTAATGTACTTGTGGGGCCTGTTTTCTCGTCGATTTTTAAGGTGACCAAAACATGATATACTTGCCCAAAGTTGGTTTTTGGGTGCAGTGGAGTCGATCGGATATGTTTCTCGTGAAAACACAACTTTCAGGTTCGCGCCGGTTATTGAAGGTGACCAAAACTTCATATATATAGGAAAACTTGGTTTTTGGGTGAGGTGGAGTGGTCGGACATGTTTCTCGAGAAAACACAACTATCATAATCGGCGCAGAACTTGAGCATTTATTGCACCTTTGGGCCCGTTTACGCGCCGGTTTTTGAAGGCGACAAAAGCATGATATACATACCCAATCTTTATTTTTGGGTCCAATAGAGTGGATGGGACATGTTTTTCGTGAAAAACATAACTTTAATAATCGGCGCTGAACCTGAGCATTTAATGCACCTGTGGGGCCTATTTTCGCGTCGATTTTTGAAGGTGACCAAAACTTGGTATACATGCCAAACTTAGTTTTTCGGTGCAGTGGTGTGGATCGGACATGCTTCTCGCGAAAACACTTTCATAATGCGCGCGGAACCTTTGCATTTAATGCACCTGTGGACCCGTTTTCGCGTCGGTTTTTGAAGGTGACCAAAACGTGATATACATCCCGAAACGTGGTTTGTGCGTGCAGTGGAGTGGATCAGACATGTTCGTCGCGAAAACACAACTTTCATAATCGGCGCCGAACCTGAGCATTTAATGCCCTTATAGTGCCCGTATTCGCGTCGGTTTGGCGAAGGTGACCAAAACATGATATGGATACCCAAACTTGGTTTTTGGGTGCAGAGGAGTGGATCAAACATGTTTCTTGCGAAAACACAACTTTCAAAATCGGCGCCGAAACCTGAGCATTTAACGATCCTCTGGGGCCCGCATTCCCACCGGTTTGGCGAAGGTGACCAAACCCTGATATACATACCCAAACTGAATTTTTGGGTGCTGGTGAGTGGATCAGACATGTTTCTCAAGAAAACACAACTTTCATAATCGGCGCCCCTGTGGGGCCCGTTTTCGCGCCGGTTTGTCGAAGGTGACCAAAGTATGAAATACATACCGCAACATGTTTTTTGGGTGCAATGGAGTGGTTGTCGAGGAAACACAACTTTCATAATCTGCGCCGAACCTGGGCATTTAATGCACCTGAAGGGCCCGATTTCGCGTCGGTTTTTCAAGGTGGACAAAACATAATATATATACCCAAACATGGTTTTTGGGTGTAGTGGAGTGATCGGACGTGTTTCTCGCGAAAACACAACTTTCATAATCGGCGCCCAACCTAAGCATTTAATGCACTTGTGGGGCCGTTTTCGCCTCGGTCTTTGAAGGGGACCAAAACATGATATACAAGCCCAAACTAAGTTTTTCGGTGCAGTGGAGTGCATCGAACATGTTTATCGCGAAAACACCTTCATAATCGGGGCGGAACCTGTGCATTTAATGCACCTGTCGGCCCGTTTTCGCGTCGGTTTTTGAAGGTGACCAAAACATGATATACATGTCCAAACTTTGTTTTTGGGTGCAGTGGTGTAGATCCGACATGTTTTTCGCAAAAACACAACTTTCATAATCTTTGCCCAACCTGAGCATTTAATGCCCCTGTGGGGCCTGTTTTCGCGCCGGTTTGGCGAAGGTGACCAAAATATGATATATATACCCAAACTTTGTTTTTGGGTGCAGCGGAGTGGATCAGACATGTTTCTCGAGAAAACACAACTTTCATAATCGGCGTCGAACCTGAGTATTTAATGCACCAGTGGGGCCTGTTTTCACGCCGGTTTTTGAAGGTCACCAAAACATGATATACATACCCAAACTTAGTTTTTGGGAGCAGTGGAGTGGATTGGACATGTTTCTTGCGAAAACAAAACTTTCATAATCGACGTCGAACCTGAGCATTTATTGCCCCTGTGGGGCCCGTTTTCGCGCCAGTTTGGTGAAGGAGACCGAAACATGATATACATATCCAAACTTGGTTTTGGGTGCAGTGGAGTGGATCAGACAAGTTTATCCCGAAAACTAAAATTTCATAATCGGCACGGAACCTGAGCATTTAATGCATCTGTGGGGCCCGTTTTCGCGCTGGTTGCTGAAGGTGACAAAAACATGATATACATACGAAAACTTGGTTTTTGGGTGCAGTGGAGTGGATCAGACATATTTTTCGCGAAAACACAACTTTCATAATCGTTGCCAAACCTGAGCATTTAATGCCCCTGTGGGTCCCGTTTTCGCGCCGGTTTGGCGAGGGTGACCAAAATATGATACGCATACCCAAACTTGGTTTTTGGGTGCAGCGGGGTGGATCAGACAATTTTCTCGGGAAAACACAACTTTTATAATCGGTGCCGTACCAGTGCATTTGTTGCACCTGTGGGCCCGTTTTCGCGCCTTTTTTTTAGGTGACAAAAATGTGATATACATACCCAAACTGTATTTTTGGGTGCAACAGAGTAGATTGGACATGTTTTTTGCGAAAACACAACATTCATAATTGGCGCCGAATCTGAGCATTTAATGCCCCCCTCGGGCCCATTTTCGCGCCGGTTTGGCGAAGGTAACTAAAACAAGATATACATATCCAAACTTGATTTTTGCGTGCAGTGTAGTGGATCGGACATGATTCTCGGGAAAACGCAACTTTCACAATCGGCGCCGAACCTGAGCATTTAATGCACCTGTGGGGCTCGATTTCGCGTCGGTTGTTCATGGTGGCCAAAACATGATATACATACTCAAACATGGTTTTTGGGTGCAGAGGAGTGGATCGGACAGGTTTCTCGGGAAAACACAACTTTCATAATAGGCGTCGAGCCTGTGCATTTAATGCACCTGTGGGCCCGTTTTCGCGCCAGTTTTTGAAGGTGACAAAAACATGATATATGTACCCAAACATTATTTTTGGGTGCAATTGAGTGAATTGGACATGTTTTTCGCGAAAAAAGAACTCTCAAAATCGGCGCCTCGGTTTTTGAAAGTAACCAAAACATGATATACATGCCCAAACATGGTTTTTGGATGCAGTGGAGTGGATCGGAGATGTTTCTGGCGAAAACAAAACTTTCAGAATCGGCGCCGAACCTGAGCATTTAATACACCTTTATGGCGTGCTTTCCCGCCGGTTGTTGAAGGTGGCTATAACATGATATACATCCCCAAACATGATTTTTGGGTGCAGTGGAGTGGATCGGTCATGTTTTGTAACGGAAACACAACTTTCATAATCGGTGCCGAACTTGTGCATTTAATGCACCAGTGGGCAAGGTGACAAAATAGGATATACACACCCAAACTTTATTTTTGGGTGCAATAGAGCGGATTGGACATGTTTTTCGCAAAAACAGAAGTCAAATAGGGGGCGCCGAAACTGAGCATTTAATTCACCCGTGGGGCCTGTTTTCGCGCCTGTTTTTTAAGGTGACCAAAACATGATATACATGCGCAAACTTGGTTTTTGGGTGCAGTGGAGTGGATCGGACATGTTTCTCGGGAGAATACAACTTTCATAATCGGCGCCGAACCTAAGCATCTAATGCACCCCAGGGCCCGTTTTTGCGGCGGTTTGGCGAAGGTGACCGAAACATGATATACATACGAAAATTTGGTTTTTGGGTGCAGTGGAGTGGATCAGACATGTTTTTCGTGAAAACACAACTTTCATAATCGTTGCTGTACCTGAGCATTTAATGCACCTCTGAGGCCCGTTTTCACGTCGGTTGTTGAAGGTGACCAAAACATGATATACAGACCTAAACTTGGTTTTTGGGTGCAGCGGAGTGGATCAGACATGTTTCTCGGGAAAACACAACTTTCATAAGCGGCGCCGATCCTGAGCGTTTAATGCACTTGTGGCCGTTTTCGCGCCGGTTTTTGAAGGTGACAAAAACATGATATACATAACCAAACTTTACTTTTGGGTGCAATACAGTGGATTGAACATGTTTTTCGCGAAAACAAAACTTCCATAATCGGCGCCGATCCTGAGCATTTAATGCACCGGTGGGGCCTGTTTTCACGTCGGTTTTTGAAGGTGTCCAAAACACGATATACCAACCTAAACATGGTTTTTGGGTGCAATGAAGTGGATTGTACATGTTTTTCGCGAAAACACAACTTTCATAATCGGCACCAATCCTGAGCGTTTAATGCACCGATGGGACCTGTTTTCACACCGATTTTGGAAGGTCACAAAAACATGATGTACAAACATAAACTTCGTTTTTGGGTGCAATGGAGTGGACTGGACAAGTTTTTCGGAAAAATAGAACTCTCATAATCGACGCCGAACCGATGCATATAAAGCCCTTGAGGGTCCCGTTTTCGCGCAGGTTTCTAAAGGTGACCAAAACTTGATATACATACCCAAAATTTGTTTTTGGTTGCAATACAGTGGATTGGACATGTTTTCACGAAAACACAACTCTCATAATCGGCGTCGAACCTGAGCATTTAATGCTCCTGTGGCGCCTGTTTCGTGCCGGATTTTGAAGGTGACCAAAACATGATATACATGCCCAAACAACATTTAAGGTTGTAGTGGGGTGGATCGGACATGTTTCTCGCGAAAACACAACTTTCATAATCCGCGCCGAACCTGTGCATTTAATACACCTGTGGGCCCGTTTTCGCGCCTGTTTTTAGGGGACAAAAACATGATATACATACCCAAACTTTATTTTTTTGGTGCAATAGAGTGGATGGGACATGTTTTTCACGAAAACACAACTTTCAGAATCGGCGCCGATCTCGAGCATTTAATGCTTCGGTGGGGCCCGCTTCTGTGCCGGTTGTTGAAGGTGACCAAAACATGATATACATACCTAAACTTGGTTTTTGGGTGCAGTGAAGTGGATCGGACATGTTTCTCGGGAAAACACAACTTTCATAATCGGCGCCGAACCTGAGCATTTAATACACCTTTGGGGCCCGCTTTCAGCCTGTTGTTGAAAGTGGCTAAAACATGATATACATCCCCAAACATGGTTTTTGGGTGCAGTAGAGTGGATCGGATATGTTTTGTTACGAAAACACAACTTTCATAATCGGTGCCGAACTTGTGCATTTAATGCACCGGTAGGCTAGGTGACAAAACAGGATATACACACCCAAACTTTATTTTTGGGTGCAATAGACCGGATTGGACATGTTTTTCGCGAAAACAGAAGTCAAATAGGGGGCGCCGAAACTGAGCATTTAATTCACCTGTGAGGCTTGTTTTCGCGCCCTTTTTTGAAGGTGACCAAAACATGATGATATACATGCCCAAACTTGGTTTTTGGGTGCAGTGGTGTGGATCGGACATGTTTCTCGCGAAAACACAACTTTTCATATTCAGCATCGAACCTGTACTTTTAAAGCACATATGGGGCTCGTTTTCGCACGGGTTTTTGAAAGTGAGAAAACATGATATACATACACAAAATTTATTTCTGGGTGCAATAGAGTGGATTGGATATGTTTTTTTTCTGAAAACACAACTTTCATAATCGGCGCCGATCCCGAGCATTTAATGCACCTGTGGGGCCCGCTTTTGCGCCGATTGTTGAAGGTGACCAAAACATGTTATACAACCCAAACTTAGTTTTTGGGTGTCGTGGAATGGATCGGACATGTTTCTCGCAAAAACACAACTTTCATAATCGGCGCCGATCCTGAGCGTTTAATGCACCGGTGGGGCCGTTTTCACGCCGATTTTTGAAGGTGACAAAAACACGAAATACAAACATAAACTTGGTTTTTGGTTGCAATGGATTGGATTGAACTTTTTTTTGGGAAAACACAACTTTCATAATTGGCGCCGAACATGAGCATTTAATGGCCCTGCGGCGCCCGTTTTCGCGCCAGTTTGGCGAAGGTAACCAAAACACTATTTACATACCCAAATATGGTTTTTGGATGTAGTTGAGTGGATCGGACATGTTTCTGGGGAAAACACAACTTTCATAATCGGCGCCGAACCTGAGCATTTAATGCACCCTGGGGCCGTTTTTGCGTCGGTTGTTGAAGGTGACCAAAACATGATATACAGACCCAAACTTGGTTTTTGGGTGCAGTGCGGTGGATTGAACATGTTTGTCATGAAAACAAAATTTCCTTAATCGGCGCCGATCCAGAGCATTTAATGCACCGGTGGGGCTCGTTTTCGCGTCGGTTTTTGAAGGTGACCAAAACACGATATACCTACCCAAACTTGGTTTTTTGGTGCAATGGAGTGGACTGGACAAGTTTTTCGCGAAAACAGAACTCTCAAAATCGGCGCCGATCCTGAGCGTTTAATGCACCTGAGGGTCCCGTTTTCGCGCTGGCTTTTAAAGGTGACCAAAACTTGATATACATACCCAAATTTTGTTTTTGGTTGCAATACAGTGGATTGGACATGTTTTCACGAAAACACAACTCTCATAATCGGCGTCGATCCTGAGCATTTAATGCTCCTGAGGCGCCTGTTTCGCGCTGGATTTTGAAGGTGACCAAAACATGATATACATGCCCAAACAACGTTTAAGGGTTCTGTGGGGTGGATCGGACATGTTTCTCGCGAAAGCACAACTTTCATAATCGGCGCTGAACCTGTGCATTTAATACACCTGTGAGCCTGTTTTTGCGCCTGTTTTTTAGGTGACAAAAACATGATATACATACCCAAACTTAGTTTTTTGGTGCAATAGAGTGGATGGGACATGTTTTTCGCGAAAACACAACTTTCAGAATCGACGCCGATCCCGAGCATTTAATGCACCGGTGGGGCCCGCTTCTGCGCCGCTTGTTGAAGGTGACCAAAACATGATATACATACAAAAACTTGGTTTTTGGGTGCAGTGGAGTGGATCGGACATGTTTCTCGGGAAAACACAACTTTTATAATCGGTGTCGAACCTGAGCTTTTAATGCACCTATGGGCCCTGTTTCGCACCGGTTTTTGAAGGTGACCAAAACGTGACATACATGCCCAAACAACGTTTTAGGGTGCAGTGGCGTGGATGGGACATGTTTCTCGCAAAAACATAATTTTCGTAATCGGCGTCAAACCTGTGCATTTAATGCACCTATGGGCTTGTTTTTGCGTCAGTTTTTGAAGGTGACAAACAAGTGATATACATACCCAAACTTTATTTTTTTTGGGGCAATAGAGTGGATGGGACATGTTTTTCGCGAAAACACAGCTTTTATAATTGGCGCTGAACCTGAGCATTTAATTTCCATGTGGGGCCCGTTTTCGCGCTGGATTGGCGAAGGTGACCAAAATATGATATACATAGCCAAACTTGGTTTTTGGGTGCAGTGGAGTGGATCAGACATGTTTCTCAGGAAAAAACAACTTTCATAATCGGCGCCGAACCTGAGCATTTAATGCACCTGTGGGGCCCGCTTTCGCGCTGGTTGTTGAAGCTGACGAAAACATGATATATATACCCAAACGTGGTTTTTGTGTGCAGTGGGGTGGATCGGACTTGTTTCTCGCGAAAACACAACCTTCAAAATCGGGCCGAACCTGAGCATTGAATGCACCTGTGGGGCTCGATTACGTGCCGGTTGTTCAAGGTGGCCAAAACATGATATACATACTTAAACATGGATTTTGGGTGCAGTGCAGTGGATCTAACATGTTTCTCAGGAAAAAATACCTTTCATAATCGGCGTCGAACCTGAGCATTTAAGGCACCTGTGGGGCCCGTTTTCGCGTCGGTTTTTGAAGGTGACCAAAACATGATATACATGTCCAAACTTTGATTTTGGGTGCAGTGGAGTGCATCGGACTTGTTTCTTGCGAAAACACCACTTTCGTAATCGCCGCCGAACTTGTGCATTTAATGCAGCTGTGAGCCTGATTTCATGCTAGTTTTTGAAGGTGACCAAAACATGATATACGTGCCCAAACTTAGTCTTAGGTGCAGTGGAGTGGATTGCACGTGTTTCTCACGAAAACACAACTTTCATAATCGGTGTTGAACCAGTGCATTAATGCACCTGTCGACCTGTTTTCGCACCGGTTTTTGAAGGTGACAAAAACATGATATACACACAAACTTTATTTTTGGGTGCAATAGAATGGATTGGACATGTTTTCACGAAAACACAACTTTCATAGTTAGCGCCGAACCTGTGCATTTAATGCCCCTCAGGGGCTCGTTTTCGCGCCGGTTTGGCGGATGTGACCAAAACATGATATACATACCCAAACATGGTTTTTGGGTGCAGTGGAGTGGATCAGACATGTTTCTTGCGAAAACACTTTCAAATGGGGCGCGGAACCTGTGCTTTTAATGCACTTGTCCGCCCGTTTTCGCGTCGGTTTTTTTAAGGTGACCAAAACTTGATATACATACCCAAACTTGGTTTTTGGGTGCAGTGAAGTGGATCAGACATGTTTCTCGTAAAAACACTTGCACAATGGGCGCGGAACCTGTGCTTTTAATGCACGTGTGGGCCTGTTTTCGCGTCGGTTTCTGAAGGTGACCAAAACTTGATATACATACCTATACTTGGTTTTTGGGTGCAGTGGAGTGCATCGGACATGTTTCTCGCAAAAACACAAGTTTCATAATCGTCGCCGAACTTGTGCATTTAATGCAGCTGTGAGCCCGTTTTCGTGCTAGTTTTTGAAGGTGACCAAAACATGATATACGTGCCCAAACATAGTCTTAGGTGCAGTGGAGTGGATTGGACGTGTTTCTCACGAAAACACAACTTTCATAATCGGCGTTGAACCAGTGCATTAATGCACCTGTCGGCCTGTTTTCGCGCCGGTTTTTGAAGGTGACAAAAACATGATATACACGCCCAAACTTTATATTTGGGTGCAATAAAGTGGATTGGACATGTTTTTCACGAAAACAACTTTTATAATTGGCGCCGAACCTGAGCATTTAATGCCCCTGTGGAGCCCGTTTTCGCGCCGGTTTGGCGAAGGTGGCCAAAACATGATATTCATACCCAAACTTGGTTTTTGGGTGTAGTGGAGTGGATCGGACATGTTTCTCGGGAAAACACAACTTTCATAATCAGCGCCGAACCTGAGCATCTAATGCACCTGTGGGGCTCGAATTCACCCCGGTTGTTCACGGAGGACAAAACATGACATACAGACCCAAACATGGTTTTTGGGTGCAGTGGAGTAGATCAGACTTGTTTGTCACGAAAACACAACTTTCATAATCGGCGCCGAACCTGGGCATGTAATGCGCCTGTGGGCCCGTTTTTCGCCATTTTTTGAAGGTGACAAAAACATGATATACATACCCAAACTTTATTTTTGGGTGCAACAGAGTGGATTGGACATGTTTTTTTCGCGAAAACACTACTTTCATAATCGGCGGCGAACCTGACCATTTAATGCACCTCTGGGGCCTGCTTACGCGCCGGTTGTTGAAGGTGACCGAAACATGATATATATACCCAAACTTGGTTTTTGGGTGCAGTGGAGTGGATCGGACATGTTTCTCGCGAAAACAAAACTTTCAGAATCGACGCCGAACCTGAGCATTTAATACACCTTTGGGGCCCGCTTTCATGCGGGTTGTTGAAGGTGGCTATAACATGATACACATCCCCAAACATGATTTTTGGGTGCAGTGGAGTGGATCGATCATGTTTGTTACGGAAACACAACTTTGATAATCGGTGCCGAACTTGTGCATTTAATGCACCAGTCATCAAGGTGACAAAACAGGATATACACACCCAAACTTTATTTTTGGGTGCAATACAACGGATTGGACATGTTTTTCGCGAAAACAGAAGTCAAATAGGGGGGCGCCGAAACTGAGCATTTAATTCACCTATGGGGCCTGTTTTTGCGCCCGTTTTTTAAGGTGACCAAAACATGATATACATGCCCAAACTTGGTTTTTGGGTGCAGTGGTGTGAATCGGACATGTTTCTCGTGAAAACACAACTTTCATATTCGGCGTCGAACCTGTGCATTTAAAGCACCTATGAGGCTCGTTTTCGTGCGGGTTTTTGAAACAGAGAAAAACATGATATACGTACCCAAAATTTATTTCTGGGTGCAATAGAGTGGATTGGATATGTTTTTTTTTGCGAAAACACAACTTTCATAATCGGCACCGATCTCGAGCATTTAATACACTGGTGGGGCCCGCTTTTGCGCCGGTTGTTGAAGGTGACCAAAACATATTATACAACCCAAACTTGGTTTTTGGGTGCAGTGGAATGGATCGGACATGTTTCTCACGAAAACACAACTTTCATAATCGGCCCCGATCTTGAGCGTTTAATGCACCGGTGGGGCCGGTTTTCACGCCGATTTTTGAAGGTGACAAAAACACGATATACAAACATAAACTTGGTTTTTGGATGCAATGGAGTGGATTGAACATTTTTTTCGAGAAAACACAACTTTCATAATTGGCGCCGAACATGAGCATTTAATGGCCCTGCGGGCTCGTTTTCGCGCCGGTTTGGCGAACGTAACCAAAACACTATTTACATACCCAAACATGGCTTTTGGATGCAGTGGAGTGGATCGGACATGTTTCTCGGGAGAATACAACTTTCATAATCGGCGTCGAACCTAAGCATTTAATGCACCCTGGGGCCCGTTTTTACGCCGGTTTGGCGAAGGTGACCAAAACATGATATACATACGAAAATTTGGTTTTTGGGTGCAGTGGAGTGGATCAGACATGTTTTTCGCGAAAACACAACTTTCATAATCGTTGCCGTACCTGAGCATTTAATGCACCTCTGGGGCCCGTTTTCGCGTCGGTTGTTGAAGGTGACCAAAACAAGATATACAGACCCAAACATGGTTTTTGGGTGCTGCGGAGTGGATCAGACATGTTTCTCGGGAAAACACAACTTTCATAATCGGCGCCGAACCTGAGCATTTAATGCACTTGTGGGGCCCGTTTTCGCGCCGGTTTTTGAAGGTGACAAAAACATGATATACATGCCCAAACTTTATTTTTGGGTGCAATACAGTGGATTGAACATGTTTTTCGCGAAAACAAAACTTTCATAATCGACGTCGATCCTGAGTAATTAATGCACCTGTGGGGCCTGTTTTCACGTCGCTTTTTGAAGGTGACAAAAACACGATCTACGTTCCTAAACTTGGTTTTTGGGTGCAATGTAGTGGAATGGACATATTTTTCGCAAAAACACAACTTTCATAAACGGCGCCGATCCTGAGCGTTTAATGCACTTGTGGTGCCCGTTTTCGCGCCGGTTTTTGAAGCTGACAAAAACATGATATACATGCCCAAACTTTATTTTTGGGTGCAATACAGTGGATTGAACATGTTTTTCGCGAAAACAAAACTTTCATAATCGACGTCGATCCTGAGTAATTAATGCACCTGTGGGGCCTGTTTTCACGTCGCTTTTTGAAGGTGACAAAAACACGATATACGTTCCTAAACTTGTTTTTTGGGTGCAATGTAGTGGAATGGACATATTTTTCGCAAAAACACAACTTTCATAAACGGCGCCGATCCTGAGCGTTTAATGCACTTGTGGTGCCCGTTTTCGCGCCGGTTTTTGAAGGTGACAAAAACATGATATACTTACCCAAACTTTACTTTTGGGTGCAATACAGTGGATTGAACATGTTTTTCGCGAAAACAAAACTTCCATAATCGGCGCCGATCCTGAGCATTTAATGCACCGGTGGGGCCTGTTTTCACGTCGGTTTTTGAAGGTGACCAAAACACGATATGCCTACCCAAACTAGGTTTTTCGGTGCAATGGAGTGGATTGTACAAGTTTTTCGCGAAAACACAACTTTCAAAATCAGCGCCAATCCTGAGCGTTTAATGCACCGGTGGGGCCTATTTTCACACCGATTTTGGAAGGTCACAAAAACATGATATACAAACACAAACTTTGTTTTTGGGTGCAATGGAGTGGACTGGACAAGTTTTTCGGAAAAACAGAACTCATAATCGATGCCGAACCGATGCATAAAAAGCCCCAGAGGGTCTCGTTTTCGTGCAGGTTTTTAAAGGTGACCAAAACTTGATATACATACCCAAATTTTGTTTTTGGTTGCAATACAATGGATTGGACATGTTTTCACGAAAACACAATTCTCATAATCGGCGTCGAACCTGACCGCATTTAATGCTCCTGTGGCGCCTGTTTCGCACCAGATTTTGAAGGTAACCAAAACATGATATACATGCCCAAACAATGTTTTAGGGTGCAGTGGGGTGGATCGGACATGTTTCTTGTGAAAACACATCTTTTATAATCGGTGCCGAACCTGAGCATTGAATGCACCTGGGGGGCCCGCTTTTGCGTTGGTTGTTGAGGGTGACCAAAATATGATATACATGCCCAAACTTAGTTTTAGGGTGTAGTGGAGTGGATTGGACATATTTTTCACGAAAACACAACTCTTAGAATCGGCGTCGAACCTGAGCATTTAAGAATCTATGGGCCCCGTTTTTGCGTCAGTTTTTGAAGGTAACAAAACATGATATACATGCCTAAACTTGGATTTTGGGTGCAGCGAATTGGATCGGACATGTTTCTGACGAAAACACAACTTTCATAATCGACGTCAAACCTGAGCTTTTAATGCACCTGTGGGGCCTGTTTCGCGTCGGTTTTTAAAGGTGACCAAAACATGACATACACTCCCAAACATCGTTTTAGGGTCCAGTGGAGTGGATTGGACAAGTTTCTCGCCAAAACATAACTTTTACACTCGGCACCGAACCTGTGCACTTAATGCACCTGGGGGGCCCGCTTTGGCGCCGGTTGTTGAGGGTGACCAAAACGTGATATACATTTCCAAACTTGGTTTTTGGGTGCAGTGCAGTGGTTCGGACATGTTTCTCATGAAAACACAACTTTCATATTCGGCGTCGAACCTGAGCATTTAAGCCACCTGTGGGGCCCGTTTTCGCGTCAGTTTTTGAAGGTGACCAAAACATGATATACATGCCCAAACTTGGATTTTGGGTGCAGTGGAGTGGCTCGGACATGTTTCTGACGAAAACACAACTTTCATAATCAGCGTCGAACCTGAGCTTTTAATGCACCTGTGGGCCCTGTTTCGCACCGGTTTTTAAAGGTGACCAAAACATGATATACATGCCCAAACAAAGTTTTAGGGTGAAGTGGCGTGGATGGGACATGTTTCTCGCGAAAACATAACTTTCATAATCGACGTCGAACCTATGCATTTAATGCACCTGTGGGCTCCTTTTCGCGTCGGTTTTTGAAGGTGACAAAAACATGATATATATACCTAAACTTTATTTTTTTGGTGCAATAGAGTGGATGGGACATGCTTTTCGTGAAAACACAACTTTTATAATTGGCGCCGAACCTGAGCATTTAATGCCCCAGTGGGGCCCGTTTTCGCGCTGGTTTGGCGAAGGTGACCAAAATATGATATACATAGCCAACCTTGATTTTTGGGTGCAGTGGAGTGGATCAAACA
>BCLG01000304.1:81362-96890 GCA_001602295.1 Zoysia matrella
CCAACCTTGATTTTTGGGTGCAGTGGAGTGGATCAAACATGTTTCTCGGGAAAAAACAACTTTCACAATCGGCGCCGAACCTGTGCATTTAAGGCACCAGTGGGCCCGTTTTCGCGTCAGTTTTTGAAGGAGACAAAAACATGATATACATACCCAAACTTTATTTTTGGGTGCAACAGAGTGGATTGGCCATTTTTTTCGCGAAAACATAACTTTCATGAGCGGCGCCGAACCTGAGCATTTAATGCACCTGTGGGGCATGTTTTCTTGACGGTTTTTGATGGTGACCAAAACGTGATATACATACCCAACCTTTATTTTTGGATGCAGTGGAGTGCGTCGGACATGTTTTACGCGAAAACAAAACTTTCATAATTGGCGCGGTACCTGAGCATTTAATGGCCCTCTAGGGCCCATTTTCGCGCCGGTTTGGCGAAGGTGACTAAAACATGATGTACTTATCCAAACTTGGTTTTTGGAAACAGTGGAGTGGATCGGACATGTTTCTCATGAAAACACAACTTTCATAATCGCAGCCGAACCTGTGCATTCAATGCAGCTGTAGGCCCGTTTTTGCACCAGTTTTCGAAGGTGACCAAAATGTGATATACATGCCCAAACATAGTTTTAGGGTGCAGTGGAGTGGATTGGACATGTTTCTTGCGAAAACACAACTTTCAAAATCGGCGTCGAACCTGTGCATTTAATGCACCTGTCGGTTCGTTTTCGCGCTGGTTTTTGAAGGGGACCAAAACATGATATACGTACCGAAATTTTTTTTTTGGGTGCAATACAGCGGATTGGACATATTTTTCATGAAAACACAACTCGCACAATCGACGTCGAACCTGAGCATTTAATGCACCTGTGGGGCCTTTTTTCGCGTCTGTTTTTGAAGGTGACCAAAACATGATATACTTTTGCCCAAACATCGTTTTAGGGTGCAGTGGTGTGGATAAGACAGGTTTATCGAGAAAACACGACTTTCATAATCGGCGTCGAACCTGAGCATTTAATGCAGCTGTGGGGCCCGCTTTCGCGCTGTTTGTTGAAGGTGAGCAAAAGATGATATACATACCCAAACTTGGTTTTTGGATGCAGTGGAGTGGATCGAACATGTTTCTGACGAAAACATAACTTTCATAATCGGCGTTGAACCTAAGTATTTAATGCACCAGTGGGGCCTGTTTTCGCGCTGGTTTTGAAGGTGACCAAAACATGATATAGACGCCCAAACATCGTTTTATATTCGGCACCAAACTTGTGCATTTAATGCACCTGTGAACTCGTTTTCGGTACGGTTTTTGAAGGTGACAAAAACGTGATATGCATACCCAACCTTTATTTTTGGGTGCAATAGAGGGGATCGGACATGTTTTTGCAGAATCACAATTTTCAAAATTGGCGCCGAACCTGAGCATTTAATGGCCCTCTGGGGCCTGTTTTCGCGCCAGTTTGACGAAGATGACCAAAACATGAAATACATACCCAAACATTGTTTTTGGATGCAGTGAAGTGGGTCAAACATGTTTCTCGTGAAAACACAACTTTCATAAGCGGCGCCGAACCTGAGCATTTAATGCACCTTTGGGGTCCGCTTTCGCGTCGGTTGTTGAAGGTGACCAAAACATTATATACATACCCAAACTTGGTTTTTGGGTGCAGGGGAGTGGATCGAACATATTTCTCGCAAAAACACAACTTTCATAATTAGCGCCGAACCTTAGCATTTAATGCGCTTGAGGGGGCCGTTTTCGCGCGCGGCTTGTCGAAGGTGTCCAAAACATGATATACATACCCATACTTGATTTTCGGGTACAGTGGAGTGGATCAGACATGTTTCCTGCGAAAACACAACTTTCCTAATCGGCGTCGAAGCTGTGCATTTAATAAACCTGTGGGCCTGTTTTGGCGCCTGTTTTTGAAGGTGACAAAAACATGATATACATACCGAAACTTTATTTTTGGGTGGAAACTTTATTTTTGGGTGCAATAGAGTGGATGGGACATGATTTTCGCGAAAACACAACTTTCATAATTGGTGCCGAACCTGAGCATTTAATGCCCCTCTAGGGCTCGTTTTCGTGTCGGTTTGGCGAAACTGGCCAAAACATGATGTACATACCAAAACTTGGTTTTTAGGTACAGTGGAGTGGATCAGACAAGTTTCTCGGAAAAACACAACTTTCATAATTGGCGCCGAACCGGAGGATTTAATGCACTTGTGGAGCCCGCTTCCACGCCGGTTGTTGAAGGTGACCAAAACATCATATACATTCCCAAACTGGGTTTTTGGATGCAGTGGAGTGGATCGGACATGTTTTTCGAGAAAACAAAACTTTCATAATCGACGTCGGACCCGTGCTTTTAAGGCACCTGAGGGGCCCGTTTTTGCTCCGATTTTTGAAGGTGACCAAAACATTATATAGATACCCAAACATTATTTTCGGGTGCAATAGACAGGATTGGACATGTTTTTTGTGAAAACACAACTCTCATAATCGGCGGTGAACCTGAGCATTTAATGCACCTATGGGGCCTGTTTTTGCGCCCGTTTTTGAAGGTGACCAAAACATGATATACATGCCCAAATATCGTTTTTCGGTGTAGTGGAAGGGATTGGACATGTTTCTCGCGAAAACACAATTTTCATAATCGGCACCGAACCTGCGTATTTAATACACCTGTGGGCCCTTTTTTGGGACGGTTTTTTAAGGTGACAAAAACATGATATACATAGCCAAACTTGGTTTTTGGGTGCAGTGGAGTGGATCCGACTTGTTTCTCGAGAAACAACAACTTTCATAATCAGCGCCGAACCTGAGCATTTAATGCACTTGTGGGGCTCGCTTTCGCGCTTTTTGTTGAAGCTGACTAAAACAAGATATACATACCCAAACATGGTTTTTGGGTGCAGTGGAGTGGATCGGACATGTTTCCCGCAAAAACACAACTTTCAAAATCGAGCCGAACCTGTGCATTTAATGCACCAGTGGGCCCGTTTTCGCTCCAGTTTTTGAAGGAGACAAAAACATGATATACAAACCCAAACTTTATTTTTGGGTACAACAGAGTGGATTGGACATTTTTTTCGTGAAAACATTACTTTCATAATCGACGCCGAACCAGAGCATTTAATGCACGTATGGGGCACGTTTTCGTGTCGGTTTTTGAAGGTGACCAAAACATGATATACATACCCAAACATGGTTTTTAGATGCAGTGGAGTGGATCGGACATGTTTCTCAGGAAAACAAAACATTCAAAATCGGGGACGAACCTGAGTATTTAATGCACCTCTGGGGCCTACTTTCGCGCCCGTTGTTGAAGGTGACCAAAACATGATATACATACTCAAACTTGGTTTTTTTATGTAGTGGAGTGGATCGGACATGTTTCTCGGGAAAACATAACTTCTATAATCGACGTCGAACTTGAGCATTTAATGCACCTCTGGGGCATAGTTTCATGCCGGTTGTTGAAGTTGACCAAAACATGATATACATACCCAAACTTGGTTTTTCGGTGCAGTATAGTGGATCGGACATGTTTCTCATGAAAACACAACTTTCATAATCGGCGTCGAACCTGTGCATTTAATGCACCTGTGGGTCCGTTTTCGCGCCGGTTTTTGTTGGTGACAAACATGATATACATATCCAAACTCTATTTTTGGGAGCAATAGAGTGGATTAGACATGTTTTTCGCGAAAACACAACTTTCATAATTGGCGCTGAACCTGAGCTTTTAATGCCCCTCTTGGGCCCGTTTTGCGCTGGTTTCACGAAGGTGTCCAAAACCTGATATACATACCTAAACCTGGTTTTTTGGTGCTGTAGAGTGGATCAGACATGTTTTTCACAAAAACACAACTTTCATAATCGGCGTCGAATCTGAGCATTTAATGCCCCTGCGGGGCCCTTTTTGCACCGGTTTGGCGAAGGTGACCAAAACATGATATACACACCCAAACTTGGTTTTTGGATGCAGTGGTGTGGATCAGACATGTTTCTCGAGAAAACACAACTTTCATAATCGGCGCCGAACCTGAGCATTTAATGCACCTCCGGGGCCCGATTTCACGTCGGTTGTTGAAGGTGACCAACACATGATATATATATACCCAAACATGGTTTTTGGGTGGAGGGGAGTGGACCAGACATGTTTCTCACGAAAACACAACTTTCATAATCGGCACCGAACCTAAGCATTTAATGCACCTGTAGGACCCACTTTCGCGCCAATTTTTGAAGGTGATAAAAACATGATATACATACCCAAACATAACTTTTTGGGTGCAATAGAATGGATTAGACATGTTTTTTACGAAAACACAACTTTCATAATTGGAGCCAGGTGAGCATTTAATGCCGCTGTGGGGCCCGTTATGGCGCCGGTTTGGCGAAGGTGACCAAAACTTAATATACATAACCAAACTTGGTTTTTGGGTGCAGTGGAGTGGATGCGTGTTAAACCTGTGCATTTAATGCAGCTGTGGGCCCGTTTTCGTGACAGTTTTTGATGGTGGCCAAAACATGATATATATGCCCAAACTTAGTTTTAGGGTGTAGTGGAGTGGATTGGACATATTTTTCATGAAAACACAACTCTCAGAATCGGCATCGAACCTGAGCATTTAAGGCACCTGTGGGGCTCGTTTTCGCGTCGGTTTTTGAAGCCGACCAAAACATGATATACACGCCCAAACATCGTTTTAGGGTGCAGTGGAGTACATTGGATATGTTTCTCGTGAAAACACAACTTTTATATTCAGCACCAAACCTGTGCATTTAATGCACCTGTGGGCTCGTTTTCGGTACGGTTTTTTAAGATGACAAAAACATGATATATATAGCCAACCTTTATTTTTGGGTGCAATAGAGTGGATGGGACATGTTTTTTGCGAAAACACAACTTTTATAATCGGCGCCGAACCTGAGCATTTAATGCCCCAGTGGGGCTCGTTTTCGCGCAGGTTTGGCAAAGGTGACAAAAATATGATATAAATAGAGAAACTTGGTTTTTGGGTGCAATGGAGTGGATCAGAAATGTTTCTCAGGAAAAAACAACTTTCATAATCAGTGCCGAACCTGAGCATTTAATGCACCTGTGGGGCCCGCTTCGCGCTGGTTGTTGAAGCTGACTAAAACATGATATACATACCCAAACGAGGTTTTTGGGTGCAGCGGAGTGGATCGGACATGTTTCCCGCGAAAACACAACTTTCAAAATCGGGCCAAACCTGTGCATTTAATGCACCTGTGGGCCCGTTTTCGCGCCAGTTTTTGAGGGAGACAAAAACATGATATACATACCCAATCTTTATTTTTGGGTGCAACAGAGTGGTTTGGACATTTCTTTCGCGAAAACATAACTTTCATAATCGGCGTTGAACCTGAGAATTTAATGCACCTGTGGGGCACGTTTTCGCGCCGATTTTTGAAGGTGACCAAAATGTGACAAACATACCCAAACTTGGTTTTTGGATGCAGTGGAGTGGATCGGACATGTTTCTCAGGAAAGCACAACTTTCATAATCGGTGTGGAACCTGTGTATTTAATGCACCTGTGGGGCCCGTTTTCGCGCCGATTGTGGAAGGTGACTAGAACATGATATACATACCCAAGCATGGTTTTTGGGTGCAGTGGAGTGGATCGGACATGTTTCTCGGGAAAACACAACTTTCATAATCGGCGCCGATCCTGAGTGTTTAATGGACCTGTGGGGCCCGCTTTCGCGTCGGTTGTTGAAGGTGACCAAAACATGATATACATACCCAAACTTGGTTTTTGGTTGCTGTGGAGTGGATCGGACTTGTTTCTCGCGAAAACACAACCCTCAAAATCTGGCCGAACCTGTGCATTTAATGCACCAATGGGGCCCCTTTTCGCGTCGGTTTTTAAAGGTGTCCAAAACATGACATACATGCCTAAACTTGGTTTTTAGGTGCAGTGGAGTGGATCGGACATGTTTCTCACAAAAACACACTTTTATAATCGGCGCAGCACCTGAGCATTTAATGCACCTGTAGGGCCCGCTTTCGCGCTGATTGTTGAAGGTGACCAAAACATGATATACATACCCAAACTTGATTTTTGGGTGCAGTGAAGAGGATCGGACATGTTTCTGGCGAAAACAACTTTCATAATCGGTGTCGAACCTGTGCATTTAATGCAGCTGTGGGCCCGTTTTCGTGCCAGTTTTTGAACGTGGCCAAAACAAGATATACATGCCCAAACTTAGTTTTAGGGTGTGGTGGAGTGGATTGGACATATTTTTCACGAAAACAAAACTCTCAGAATCGGCGTGGAACCTGAGCATTTAAGGCACCTGTGGGGCCCGTTTTCGGGTCGGTTTTTGAAGGTGACCAAAACATGATATACATGCCCAAACATGGATTTTGGGTGCTGTGGAGTGGATCGGACATGTTTCTGACAAAAACACAACTTTCATAATCGGCGTCGAACCTGAGCTTTTAATGCACCTGTTTTCGCTCCGGTTTTTTAAGGTGACCAAAACATGATATACACGCCCAACCATCGTATTAGGGTCCACTGGAGTGGATTGGACATGTTTCTCGCGAAATCACAACTTTCATAATCGGGGTCGAACCTGTGCATTTAATGCACCTGTGGGTTCGTTTTTGCGCTGGTTTTTGAAGGTGACAAAAACATGGTATACATACCCAAACTTTATTTTTGGGTGCAATGGATTGGATTGAAAAAGTTTTTCACGAAAACACAACTTTCATAATTGGCGTCGAACCTGAGCATTTAATGCACCTGAGGGGCCCGTTTTCGCGCCCATTTTTGAAGGGGACCAAAACATGATGTACGTACCAAAATTTTGTTTTTGGGTGCAATACAGCGGATTGGACATGTTTTTCATGAAAACACAACTCGCACAATCGGCGTCGAACCTGAGCATTTAATGCACCTATGGTGCCTTTCTTCGCGCCGATTTTTGAAGATGACCAAAACAAGATATACTTGCCCAAACATCGTTTTAGGGTGCAGTGGTGTGGATTAGACATGTTTATCAAGAAAACACAACTTTCATAACCGGCGCCGAACCTGAGCATTTAATGCACCTATGGGGCCCGCTTTCGCGTCGTTTGTTGAAGGTGAGCAAAAGATGATATACAAGCCCAAACTTGGTTTTTGGATGCAGTGGAGTGGATCGGACATGTTTCTGACGAAAACATAACTTTCATAATCGGCGTCGAACCTAAGTATTTAATGCACCTGTGGGGCCTATTTTCGCGCCGGTTTTTGAAGGTGACCAAAACATGATATACACGCCCAAACATTGTTTTAGGGTGCTGTGGAGTGGATTGGACATGTTTCTCGTGAAAACACAACTTTTATATTCGGCACCAAACTTGTGCATTTAATGCACCTGTGGGCTCGTTTTCTGTACGGTTTTTGAAGGTGACAAAAACGTGATATACATACCCAACCTTTATTTTTGGGTGCAATAGAGGGGATGGGACATGTTTTCGCAAAAACACAATTTTCAAAATTGGCGCCGAACCTAAGCATTTAATGGCCCTCTAGAACGCGTTTTCGCTCCGGTTTGGCGAAGATGACCAAAACATGATATACATACCCAAACTTGGTATTTGGATGCAGTGGAGTGGATCAATCATGTTTCTCGTGAAAACACAACTTTCATAATCGCGCTGGTTGTTGAAGGTGACCAAAACATTAGATACATACCCAAACTTGGTTTTTGGGTGCAAGGGAGTGGATCGGACATGTTAACCCCGAAAACACAACTTTTATAATCGGTGCCGAACCTGTGCATTTAACGCAGCTGTGGGCCCGTTTTCGCGCTTGTTTTTGAAGGTGACAAAAATATGATATACATACCCAAACTTGGTTTTTTTATGCAGTTGAGTGGATGTGACATGTTTCTCGGGAAAACATAACTTTTATATTCGGTGCCGAACCTGAGAATTTAATGCACCTCTAGGGCATACCTTCGCGCCAGTTATTGATGGTGACCAAAACATGATATACATACCCAAACTTGGTTTTTGGGTGCAGTATTGTGGATCGGACATGTTTCTCGCGAAAACACAACTTTCATAATTAGCGCCGTACCTGTGCATTTAATGCACCTGTGGGCCCGTTTTCGCGCCGGTTTTTGAAGGTGACAAACATGATATAAATATCCAAAATTTATTTTTGGGAGCAATAGAGTGGATTGGACATGTTTTTCACGAAAACACAACTTTCATAATTGGCGCCGAACCTGAGCTTTTAATGCCCCTCTTGGGCCCGTTTTGCACCAGTTTTACGAAGGTGACCAAAACTTGATATACATACCTAAACCTGGTTTTTTGGTGCTGTGGGGTGAATTAGACATGTTTTTCACCAAAACATAACTTTCATAATCGGCGTCGAACCTTAGCATTTAATGCCCCTGTGGGGTCTGTTTTCGCGCCGGTTTGGCGAAGGTGACCAAAACATGATATACATACCCAAACTTAGTTTTTGGATGTAGTGGTGTGGATCAGACATGTTTCTCAGGAAAACACAACTTTCGTAATCGGCGTCGAACCAGAGCATTTAATGCACCTGTAGGACCCGCTTTCGCGCCGGTTGTTCAAGGTGGCCAAAACATGATATACATACTCAAACATGGTTTTTGGGTGGAGTGGAGTGGATCGGACTTGTTTCTCGCGAAAACAATTTCATAATCGGCGCGGAACCTGTGCATTTAACGCACCTGTGGCTCCGTTTTCGCGTCGATTTTTGAAGGTGACCAAAACTTGATATACATACCAAAACTTTGTTTTTGGGTGCAATAGAATGGATTGAACATGTTTCTCGCGAAAACACCACTTTCAAAATCGGTGCCGAAACAACGTTTTAGGGTACAGTGGGGTGGATCGGACATGTTTCTCACGAAAACACAACTTTCATAATTGACGCCGAACGTGAGCCTTTTAATGCACCTGTGGGCCCATTTTCGCGCCAATTTTTGAATGTGACAAAAACATGATATACATACCCGAACACAACTTTTTGGGTGCAATAGAGTGGATGGGACGTGTTTTTCGCGAAAACACAACTTTCATAATTGGAGCCAAATGAGCATTTATTGCCGCTGTGGGGCCCATTATGGTGCCGGTTTGGCGAAGGTGACCAAAACATAATATACATAACCAAACTTGGTTTTTGGGTGCAGAGGAGTGGATCAGTCATGTTTGTCGGGAAAACACAACTTTTATAATCGGCGCGAAAGTTGAGGATTTAATGCACTTGTGGGCCCGTTTTCGGACCAGTCTTTGAAGGTGACAAAAACTTGACATGCATACCCAAACTTTATTTTTGGGTGCAGTGGAGTGGATCGAACATATTTCTCGCGAAAACACAACTTTCATAACTGGCGCCGAACCTTAGGATTTAATGCGCTTGTGGGGCCCGTTTTCGCGCGCGGCTTGAAGAAGGTGTCGAAAACGTGACATACATACCCAAACTTGATTTTTGGGTACAGTGGAGTGGATCAGACTTGTTTCCCGCGAAAACACAACTTTCATAATCGGCGTCGAACCTGTGTATTTAATGCACCCGTGGGCCCGTTTTGGCGCCTGTTTTTGAAGGTGACAAAAACATGATATACATACCGAAACTATATTTTTGGGTGCAATAGAGTGGATCAGACAAGTTTCTCGGGAAAACACAACTTTCATAATCAGCACTGAACCGGAGCATTTAATGCACCTGCGGCGCTCGCTTTCGCGCCGTTTGTTGAAGGTGACCAAAACATGATATACGTACCCAAACTTGGTTTTTGGATGCAGTGGTGTGGATCAGACAGGTTTGGCGTGAAAACACTACTTTCATAATCGGCGCCGAACCTGTGCATTAACGCACCTGTGGGAACTGTTTTATCGCCGGTTTTTTATGGTGGCCAAAATATGATATACATACCCAAACATGGTTTTGAAGGTAACCAAAACATGATATACATAAGAAAACTTCGTTTTTGGGTGCAAAGGAGTGGATTGGACATATTTGTCTTGAAAACACAACTTTCATAATCGAAGACGCACCGGTGTATTTAATGCACCTGTGGGGCCCCTTTTTGTGCCTGTATATTAAGGTGACCAAGACGTGATTTATATAGCCAAACTTGGTTTTTGGGCGCGATGTAGTGGATTAGACATGTTTGTCACGAAAACACAGGTTTTATAATCAACGTAAGAACCGGAGCATTTAAGGCACCTGTGGGTCTGTTTTCACGTCGGTTTTTTAAGTAGGCCAAAACACGATATAGATACCCAAACTTGGTTTTTGCGTTTAATAGAGTGGATGGACAAGTTTCGAGTGAAAACACGACTATAAAAATCGGTGCCGAACCGTTGCGTTGAATGCACCGCACCTATGAGGCCCGTTTTCGCGCCGGTTTTGAAAGTGACCAAAACATGATATACATTTGTAAACTTCGTTTTGGGTGCAATTGACTGGATTAGACATGTTTGTCATAAAAACACAACTTTCATAATTGGCCTCGAACCTATGCATTTATACATGGCCAAACTAAGTTTTATTGTGTAGTGGCGTGGATCAGATATGTTTCTCAGGAAAATACAACTTTCATAATCGACGCCGAGCATTAGCATTTAATGCACCTATGGGGCTCGCTTTCGTGTCAGTTTTTGAATGTGACCAAAACATGATATACATACCCAAACTTGGTTTTTGGGTGCAGCGGAGTGGATCGGACAGGTTTCTCGAGGAAACATTTTCAAAATGGGCGCGGAACCAGTGAATTTAATGCACCTGTGGGCCCGTTTTCGCATCGATTTTTGAAGGTAACTAAAACTTTATATACATACCTAAACTTTGTTTTTGGGTGCAATCGAGTGGTTGGACATGTTTTTCACGAAAACACAACTTTCATAATCGAGGCCGAAACTGAGCATTTAATGCACTGGTGGGATCCGTTTTCGCGCCGGTTTTTGGAGGTGACCAAAACATGATATACATGCCCAAACTTGGTTTTTGGGTGTAGTGGAGTTGATCGGACATGTTTCTCGTGAAAACACAACTTTCATATTCGGCACCGAACATAGATACCCAAACTTTATTTTTGGTTGCAATAGAGTGGATTGGACATGTTTTTCGCGAAAACACAACTTTCAAAATTGGCGACGAACCGGTGCATTTAATGCCCCTGTGGGCCTGTTTTCGCCCCGGTTTAGCGAAGGTGACCAAAACATAATATACGTACCCAAATTTGGTTTTTGGGTGCAGTGAAGTGGATCAGACATGTTTCTCGCAAAAACACAACATTCATAATCGGCGCCGAACCTGAGCATTTAATGCACCTATGGGGCTCGATTTCGCGCAGGTTGTTGACAGTGATCAAAACTTGATATACATACCCAAACATGGTTTTTGCGTGCAGTGGAGTGGATCGTACATGTTTGTCGTGAAAGCACAACTTTCATTATTGGCGCCGAGCCTGTGCATTCAAGGCACTTGTGGGGGCCGTTTTTACGCCGGTTTTTTCAATTGACCAAAACATGATATACATACCCAAACATTATTTTTGGGTGTAATAGAGTGGATTGGACATGTTTGTCACGAGAACACAAGTTTCATAATCGGCGCCGAACCTGTGCATTTAATGCACCTGTGGGGCCCGCTTTCGCGCCGATTGTTGAAGGTGACTAAAACATGATATACATACCCAAACATGGTTTTTGGGTGCAATGGAGTGGATCGGACATGTTTCTCGCGAAAACACAACTTTCATAATCGGCGCCGAACCTGTGCATTTAATGCAGCTGTGGGCCCGTTTTCGTGCCAGTTTTTTGAGGTGACCAAAATATGATATATGTGACCAAACTTAGTCTTAGGTGCAATGGAGTGGATTGGACGTGTTTCTCACGAAAACACAACTTTCATAATCGGCGTTGAACCAGTGCATTTAGTGCACCTATCGACCCGCTTTTGCGTCGGTTTTTGAAGGTGACAAAAACATGATATACAAACCCAAACTTTATTTTTGGGTGCAATAGAGTGGATTGGACATGTTTTTTTACGAAAACACAACTTTCATAATTGACGCCGAACCTGAGCATTTAATGCCCCTCTGGGGCCCGTTTTCGCGCCGGTTTGGTGGATGTGACCAAAACATGATATACATACCCAAACTTGGTTTTTAGGTGCAGTGGAGTGGATCAGACATGTTTCTCGCGTAAACACTTTCAAAAGGGGCGCGGAACCTATGCTTTTAATGCACCTGTGCGCCCGTTTTCGCGTCGGTTTTTTGAAGGTCACCAAAACTTGATATACATACTCAAACTTGGTTTTTGGGTGCAGTGTAGTGGATCGGACATGTTTCTCGCAAAACACTTTCACAATGGGCGCGGAACCTGTGCTTTTAATGCACTTGTGGGCCCGTTTTCATGTCGGTTTTTGAAGGTGACTAAAACTTGATATACATACCTAAACTTGGTTTTTGGGTGCAGTGGAGTGCATCAGACATGTTTCTTACGAAAACACAACTTCCATAATCGGCGTGGAACCTGTGTATTTAATGCACCTGTGGGGCCCGTTTTCGTGCCGATTGTTGAAGGTGACTAGAACATGATATACATACCCAAGCATGGTTTTTGGGTTCAATGGAGTGGATCAGACATGTTTCTCGCGAAAAACCAACTTTCATAATCACCGCCGAACCTGTGCATTTAATGCAGCTGTGGGCCCGTTTTCGTGCCAGTTTTTGAAGGTGACCAAAACATGATATAAGTGCCCAAACTTAGTCTTAGGTGCAATGGAGTGGATTGGACGTGTTTCTCACGAAAACACAACTTTCATAATCGACGTTGAACCAGTGCATTAATGCACCTGTCAGCCTGTTTTCGCATCGGTTTTTGAAGGTGACAAAAACATGATATACACACCCAAACTTTATTTTTGGGTGCAATAAAGTGGATTGGACATGTTTGTCACGAAAACACAACTTTTATAATTGGCGCCGAACCTGAGCATTTAATGCCCCTGTGGGGCCCGTTTTCGCGTCGATTTTTGAAGGGGTCCAAAATGTGATATAGATAGACAAACTTGATTTTTGGGTGCAACGAATGGATTGGACATGTTTGTCATGAAATCACAACATTCATAATCGGAGCCGAACCGGTCCTTTTAATGCACCTGTGGGTCCCGTTTTCGTGTCGATTATTTAAGGTGACCAAAAGATGATATACATAACCAAACTTGGTTTTTGGGTGCAATGGAGTGGACTGGATAAATTTTTCGTGAAAACACAACTTTAATAATCGGCGCCAGACCAGTGCATTAAATGCATCTATAGGGCTCGTTTTCTTGCCAGTTTTTGAAGGTGGCAAAACAAGATATAAATACCCAAACTTAGATTTTGGGTGCAGTGGAGTGGATTGGACATGTTTGTCGCGAAAACATAACTTTCATAATCGGCGCAAGAACTGGTGCATTTAACACACCTCTGGCGCCTGTTTTCACGTCTGATTTTCGAAGGTGACGAAAACATGATATACATAGCCAAACTTGGTTTTTGGGTGCACTGGAGTGGATTGCACATGTTTGTCACGAAAACACCACTTTCACAATCGGCGCCAGACCGGTGCATTTAATGAACCTGTGGGACCCATTTTCGCTATGCTTTTTGAAGGCGAGCAAAACATGACATATATAGTAGAAGTTGGTTTTTGGGTCGAATGGAGTGGATTGGACAAGGTTGTCGCATAAACACAACTTTTATAATCGGCGCACGAACCGGTGCAATTAATGCACCTGTGTAACCCGTTTTGCGCCAGTTTTTCAAGCCGACTAAAACATGATATACATACGCAAACTTGGTTTTTCGGAGTAATAGAGTGGATTGGACATGTTTCGCGCAAAAACACAACTTTCATAATCGGTGCCGAATCGGTGCATTTAATGCATCTATGAGGCTCGTTTTCGCGTCGGTTATGATGGTGACCAAAACAAGATATACATAGCCAAACTTGATTTTTGGGTGCAACGGAGTGGATTGGTCATGTTTGTCGCAAAATCACCACTTTCATAATCGACGCCGAAACAATGCATTTAATGCATCTTTGGGGCCCGTTTTCGCGCCAAATTTTTAAGGTGACCAAAACTTGATATACAAACTCAAACATGGTTTCTGAGTGTAATAGAGTGGATTGGACATGTCTGTGGCCAAAACACAACTTTCATAATCGGTGCCAAACCGATGCATTTAATGCTTCTCAGGGACCCGTTTTCGCGCCACTTTTCGAAGCTGAGCAAAATATGATATACATAGTCGAACTTGGTTTTCCGGTCCAACGGAGTGGATTGGACATAGTTATCGTGAAAACACAACTTTCATAATCAGCGCACGAACCGTTAATACTAGTGGGGCCCATTTCGCGTCGGTTTTTGATGGTGGGTAAACATGATATACGAAGCCAACATTGGTTTTTGGGTGCACGGAGTGGATTTGACACTGTTGTCATGAAAACACAACTTTCATAATCGACGCTGGAGCGGTGCATTTAACGCACCTGAGGGGCCCGTTTTCGCGTCGGTTTTTGAAGGTGATCAAAACATGATATACATGGCCACAGTTAGTTTTTGGGTGCGACGGAGTGGATTGGATAAGTTTTTCATGAAAACACCACTTGATTTCTGAGTATCTTGGAGTGGATTGGACATGTTTGTGGCGAAAACACAACTTTTATAAACAAGGCACGAACTTGTGCATTTAATGCACCTGTGAGGCCTGTTTTCGCGCCAATTTTTGAAGGGGACCAAAACTTGATATACATTGCCAAACTAGGTTTTTGGGTGGAATGGAGTGGATGGGACATGTTTTTCGCGAAAACACAACTTTCATAATCAACGCCGAAGCGGTGCTTTTTATGCACATGTGGGACCCGTTTTCTGGCCACTTTTTGAAGGTGAGCAAAACATGATATACTTGTCGAACTTGGTTTTGGGCTCCAATGGAGAGGATTGGATATGGTTGTCGCGAAAACACTACTTTTTATATTCAGCACACGAACCGATGCATTTAATGCACTTGTGGGGCTCGCTTTCGCGTCGGTTTTTGTAGGTGATCAAAATGTGGTATACATAGCCAATCTTTGTTTTTTTGGTACAACGGAGTAGATTTGACATGTTTGTCGCAAAAACACAAAAAAAAAATTAGTAGATCGCTAGGTGTTCCCCTATCCAAGCCGTGTTTAGCCTTTGCATAATTTTATTTCAGAATCCGTACTGTTGCGTTTGTGTCTTTCGTTTGTGTTTTGGTTGCTGGATTTCGTGATCTTTTTGTATCTAGGTGTTTTCCTTCATCATTCATCCACATCGTGTGCAGATCTGTTATCGTGTCACATCTGTTAATTGTTTCTTTTGAATTGAAAATTTATCCCACCCACCCACCCATATTTCGATCACAACCACATCCACGCTTCATATATCCACATCTCCATATTTCTCCGCTGCTCAATCATCCACAAAAACGCCCCCAAAATTCGC
>BCLG01000304.1:96900-110637 GCA_001602295.1 Zoysia matrella
CCACATCCACGCTTCATATATCCACATCTCCATATTTCTCCGCTGCTCAATCATCCACAAAAACGCCCCCAAAATTCGCATCAAATTTGAAATACGAATCTGTTTTCAGCCTTTCAAACAAATCTGATTCGGAGATCCATCATTAAAATAGTCATAAACTTTGTTTCTCTACTCCAAATTAGACATATAAGTACTTTTTAGATATCTACAAAAATATTTCACATCCTCCCATGATCCTAGATTCAACAAATTCAGAACAGAAGTTTCTATTTTCGCGCTCCGAAGTTTCAGCACATATTTAACCAAAATTAGAGATTTTCTCAAGGCCACATCTTTAATCATATTGATCTGAAATTTTGTCGTGTATCATCTTTTGTGCTTCTAGTGCAGAAAATAATATCCGAAAAATAAAATAAAAATAAAAAATTTTGAAGACCAAGAAGCCGGGAATTAACCTTCGCTGATTTTTCATGTGCTGAATAGTTTGCTGATTTCTGGAGCCTTATCATTTGTATTGTTGCTGCCCTTTGATATCTTCCTTCATATTCTTGTAACATCTGGAATTGTTTATAAGATTGGGCCAGCTACTAGAACATAATACTTAGAACACTTATTCAATATTACTATCTATTATAGAATTGTGTTCCATTAATCATTATTTCAGCCCTCCAAGCTCCACACATATACCTCGGATCAAGACTGTATTTGACCTTGTAATTGTAGAATTATGACTCCCTGGTTTCTCCAGCAACTGGTTGCACCATCCTTTGCTTTGCTTTGGTAAGAATCTTACAAGAGCTCAATAAGGCGTTTCCTTTTGCGGAATTTTCACCACCCACTCACTGTAGTTGCAGGAATAATATTTTTGCTGTCCATATGCTATTTTCAAACCATGACAGGAAGCAAAAGAGGTGAATACAATAATATTGCGACAAACTTTGCGAGATGTAATCTACCACAAAGAGATGTTGCACATAATCAAAAGACGCATAAGTTTCAGACCATTGCTATATCATGTTCTTCCACAAGTAACTATATTCTTTCATATCTTCCTTTATATGATGGTTTAGATTGTACTAAATATATTGTTTGGGAAAATGATATGGATAATCTATTTGGACAGTGCCGTATGAGTGAAAGGAGAAAGCTTTGGAATGTTGGTCATGCATTAGTTGATCATGCTTTAACTTTGTGGCAACATTTCTATATAACAAAAATATATCCTCTGACCTGGAGTGATGCTAAAATTTTTTTGAGAAAAATTTTTATTGATACATTTTTGAAATCTATGTCTAGTTGTGATGAACACTCTTTGGAGGAGGAGTTTTCTACTGTACCTCCTATTGCATCTAACATTTTGCAGGAAATTGAGATCAAACAAGAAGATAAAAGTGATACATACAAGGAGAAAGAAGAGATACACAATGTTTGATGCATAGCCCAAGATGAGATTGATGACAACACGCTAAAAGGTATTGCTGAAAATGAGAAGAAAATTATTCAACATCGATAAAAAAGGTGACAATAATTTTGTTGCGCTGAAATTTCTTGGCTATCCTACTTTTGTAAAGCAACCACTAGTATCACCTTTTATCTATTTATCTTTGTCAATGTTCGATTCGCCCACTAGTTCTTGTGATAAGGAATGGTTGTGTGCTGATATTTCTATTCTTCCTATGCAACAAGAAGAAAATGAATACGATACTCCTAGTTCTTATCCATTCACTAGCGGATTGGACATAGTTTTTATGAAAACACAGCTTTCATAATCGGTGCTGAACCTTAGCATTTTCTGCACCTATGGGGTCTGTTTTCGAGCTGGTTTTTGAGGGTGACAAAAACATGATATACATGCCCAAACATTGTTTTTGGGTTTAGTGGAGTGGATTGGACATGTTTCACGTGAAAACACAACTTTCATAATTGGCGCCGAACTTGAGCATTTAATGCCCATGTGGGGCTCGTTTTCGCGTCGGTTTGGCGAAGGTGACCAAAACATGTTATACATTCCCAAACTTGGTTTTTGGGTGCAGTGGAGTGGATCAAACATGTTTCTCGGGAAAACACAACTTTCATAATCGACGCCAAACCTAAGCATTTAATGCACCTGTGGGGCACGCTTTCGCGTCAGTTGTTGAAGGTAACCAAAACATGATATACATACCCAAACTTAGTTTTTGGTGCAGTGGAGTGGATCGGACATGTTTGTCGCAAAAACACAACTTTCATAATCAACGCCGAACCTAAGCATTTAACGCACATGTGGGCCCGCTTTTATCGCCGATTGTTGAAGGAGACCAAAACATGAGATACATACCTAAATTGGTTTTTGGGTGCAGTGGAGTGGACCGGACATGTTTCACGCGAAAACACAACTTTCATATTTGGCGTCAAACCTGTGCATTTAATGCACTTGCGGGGCTCGTTTTCGCCCCAGTTTTTGACAGCGAACAAAACATGATATACATACCAAAACATTATTTTTGGGTAAAATAGAGTGGATTGGACATGTTTTTCACGAAAACAAAAATTTCATAATCGACGCCGATCCTGAGCATTTAATGCACCGACAGGGCCTGTTTTCTAGCCGATTTTGGAAGTTTACAAAAAAATGATATACAAACAAAAACTTGGTTTTTGAGTGCAATGGAGTGGATTGGATATGTTTTTCGGGAAAACAAAACTTTCATAATCGACGCCGAACCGGTCCATTTAAAGCATCTGAGGGGCCCATTGATATACATACCCAAATTTTGTTTTTGGGCGCAATAGAGTGGATTGGACATGTTTTTCACGAAAACACAACTGTCATAATCAGCGCCAAACCTGAGCATTTAATGCACTTGTGGAGCTTGTTTTCGCGCCGTTTTTTGAAGGTAACCAAAACATGATATACATGCCCAAACATCGTTTTAGGGTGCAGTGGAGTGGATCGGACATGTTTGTCACGAAACCACAACTTTCATAATCGGCACCGAACCTGTGCATTTAATGCACCAGTGGGCCTGTTTTCGCACTAGTTTTTGAAGGTGACAAAAACATGATATACATATCCAAACTTTCTTTTCTGGTGCAACAGAGCGGATTGGATATGTTTTTCGCGAAAACACAACTTTCATTATTGGCGGTGCCCCTATGGGGCCCGTTTTCGCGCCGGTTTGGTGAAGGTGACCAGAACATGATATACATACCCAAACTTGGTTTTTGGGTGCAGTGGACTGGATCGGACATGTTTTTTTATCAAAACACAACTTTCATAATCGGCGCCGAACCTGTGCGTTTAATGCAGCGGTGGCCCGTTTTCGCGCCAGTTTTTAAAGGGGACCAAAACGTGATATACACACCCAAACATAGTCATAGGGTGCAGTGGAGTGGATTAGACATGTTTTTCGTGAAAATGCAACTTTCATAGTTGGCATCGAACCTGTGCATTAAATGCACCTGTGGGCCCGTTTTCGCGTCTGTTTTTGAAAGTGACAAAAACATGATATACATACCGAAACTTTATTTTTGAGTGCAATATAGTGGATTGGACATGTTTTTTTGCGAAAACACAACTTTCATAATCGGCGTCGATCCTAGGCATTTAATGCACCTGTGGGGCCTGTTTTCGTGTCGGTTTTTAAAGGTGACCAAAACATTATATACATGCCCAAGCATCATATTAGGGTGCAATGAAGCGGATTGGACATGTTTCTCGCGAAAACACTACTTTCATAATCGACGCCGAACCTGTGCATTTAATGCACCTATGGGTCCGTTTTCGGACCGATTTTTGATGATAAAAACATGACATACATACCCGAACTTTATTTTTAGGTGCAATGGAGTGGATTGGACATGTTTATCGAGAAAACACAACTCTCATAATCGGCGCCGATTCTGAGCATTTAATGCACCTGTGGGGCCTGTTTTCGCGCCGCTTTTTGAAGGTGACCAAAACATTATATACATGCCCAAGCATCATTTTAGGGTGCAATGGAGCAGATTGGTCATGTTTCTCGCAAAAACACTACTTTCATAATCGACGCCGAACCTGAGCATTTAATGCATCTGTGGGGCCTACTTTCGGACCGGTTTTTGAAGGTGATAAAAACATGGTATACATACCCAAACATTATTTTTGGGTACAATGGAGTGCATTGTACATGTTTTTCGTGAAAACACAACATTCATAATTGGCGCCGAACCTGAGCATTTAATGCCCCTGTGGGGCCCGTTTTCGCATCGGTTTGGCGATGGTGACCAAAACATGATATATATACCCAAACTTGGTTTTTGCGTGCAGTGAAGTGGATCAGACATGTTTCTTGGGAAAACACAACTTTCATAATCGACGCCGAAACTGAGCATTAAATGCACCTGAGGAGCACGCTTTCGCGGCGGCTGTTGAAGGTGACCAAAACATGATATACATACCCAAACTTGGTTCTGTGGTGCAATGGAGTGGATTGGACATGTTTCTCGCGAAAACACGACTTTCATTCTCGGCGCCGAACCTGTGCATTTAATGCACCTGTGAGGCCGTTTTCGGGCCGGTTTTTTAAGGTGACAAAAACATGATATACAAACCTAAACTTGATTTTTGGGTGCAATAGTGTGGATTGGACATGTTTTTCGCAAAAACACAACTTTCATAATTGGCGCTGAACCTGAGCATTTAATGCCCCTGTGGGTCTCATTTTCGTGCAGGATTGGCGAAGGTGACCAAAACGTGATATACATATCCAAACTTGGTTTTTGGGTGCAGTAGAGTGGATCAGACATGTTTCTTGCGAAAACACATCTTTCTTAATCGGAGCTGAACCTAAGAATTTAATGCACCTCTGGGGCCCGCTTTCGCGCCGATTGTTGAAGGTCACCAAAACATGATCTACATACCCAAATTTGGTTGTTGGCTGCAGTGGAGTGAATCGGACATGTTTCTTGCGAAAACGCAACATTCATAATCGGCGCCGAACCTGTGCATTTACTGCAGCGGTGGGCCCATTATCGCGCCAGTTTTTGAAGGTGACAAAAACATGATATACGTGCCCAAACTTAGTCTTAGGGTGCAGTGGAGTGCATTGGACATGCTTTTCACGAAAACACAACTTTCATAATCGGCGTCAAACCTGTGCATTTAATGCACCTGTGGGCCCGTTTTTCTGCCGGTTTTTGAAGGTGACAAAAACATGATATACATACCGAATCTTTATTTTTGGGTGCAGTAGAGTGGATTGGACTTGTTTCTCGTGAAAACACAACTTTCATAATCGACGCCGATCCTGCGCATTTAATGCACCTATGGGTCCGTTTTCGGACTAGTATTTGAAGGTGACAAAAACATGATATATATACCCAAACATTATTTTTGGGTGCAATAGAGTGAATTGGACATGTTTTTCACGAAAACACAACTTTCATAATTGGCGCCGAACCTGAGCATTTAATGCCCCTGTGGGGCCTGTTTTTGCGTCGGTTTGGCGAAGGTGACCAAAACATGATACACATACCAAAATTTAGTTTTTGGGTGCAGCGGAGTGGATCGGACATGTTTCTTGCGAAAACACAACGCTCATAATCAGCGCCGAACCTAAGCATTTAATGCACCTGTGGGGCCCTTTTTCGCGTCAGTTTTTTAAGGTGACAAAAACATGATATACATACCCAAACTTTATTTTTGGGTGCACTAGAGTTGATTGGACTTATTTTTCGTGAAAACACAACTTTCATAATGAGTGTCGAACCTGAGCATTTAATGCCCCTGTGGGGCCCGTTTTCGCACCAGTTTGGCAAAGGTGACCAAATCATGATATACCTTCCCAAACTTGGTTTTTGGTTGCAGTGGAGTGCATAACACATGTTTCTCGCAAAAACACAACTTTCATAATCGGCGCTGAACCTGAGCATTTAATGCACCGCGTGGCCCGCTTTCGCGTCGGTTGTTGAAGGTGACCAAAACTTCATATACATGCCCAAACTTCGTTTTTGGGTCCAGTGAAGTGGATCGGACATGTTTCTCCCGAAAACACTTTCACAATGGGCGCGAAACCTATGCTTTCAAGAGACCTCCGGCCCCGTTTTCGCGTCATTTTTTGAAGTTGAACATAACTTGATATACATGCCCAAACGTGGTATTTGGGTGCAGTGGAGTGGATCGGACAGGTTTCTGGTGAAAATACAACTTTCATAATCGGCGCGGAACATGTGAATTTAATGCACCTGTGGGCCCGTTGTTGTGTCTGTTTTTTGATGGTGACCGAAACATGATATACATACCTAAACTTTGTTTTTGGGTACAGTAGAGTGGATTGGACATGTTTTTCGCGAAACCTTAGCTTTTATAATCGGCATCGAACCTGAGCATTTAATGCACCTGTGGGCCCGTTTTCGCCCCGAATTTTGAAGGTGACCAAAACATGATATACAAGCCCAAACTTGGTTTTTGGGTACAGTGGAGTGGATCGGACAAGTTTCTCGTGAAAACAAAACTTTCATAATCGGCGTCGAACCTGTGCATTTCATGCACCTCTGGGCCCGTTAACGCGCCTGTTTTTTAAGGTGACAAAAACATGATATACATACCCAAACTTTCTTTTTGGGTCCAATAGAGTGGATGGGACTTGTTATTCACGAAAATATAACTTTCATAATCCGCGTCGAACTTGAGCATTTAATGCACCTGTGGGTCCGTTTTCGTGCCAGTTTTTTAAGTTGACAAAAACTTGATGTACATACCCAAATTTTATTTTTGGGTGCACTAGAGTGGATTGGACATGTTTTTCGCAAAAACAAAACTTTCATTCTTGGCGCCGAACCTGAGCATTTAATGCCCATGTGGGGCCTGTTTTCACGCCGGTTTTTTAAGGTGACCAAAACATGATATACATGCCAAAACTTGGTTTTTGGGTGCAGTGAAGTGGATCGGACATGTTTCTCGCGAAAAGACAACTCTCACAATCGGCGCCGAACCTGAGCATTTAATGCACCTGTGTGGCCCGTTTTCGCGTCGGTTTCTGATGGTGACCAAGACAAAATATACAGGCCCAAACATAGTTTTTGGGTGCTGTGGGGTCCGTTTTTGCGTCGGTTTCGCGAAGGTGACCAAAACATGATATACATGTCCAAACTTGGTTTTTGGCAAAAGTGGAGAGGATCAAACATGTTTCTAACAAAAACAGAACTTTCATAATCGGTGCCAGACCAGAGCTTTTAATGCGCCTACGAGGCCCGCCTTCCTACCAGTTGATGAAGGTACTAAAAGATGATATACATACGCAAACATGGTTTTTTGGTGCAGTGGAGAGGATCGGACAATTTTGTCGTGAAAACACTTTCATAATCGGCGTGAAAACATAACTTTCATAATCGGCGCCGAACCTGAGCATTTAATGCACCTGTGGGGCCCGCTTTCGCGCCGGTTGAAGAAGGTGACCAAAACATGATATACATACCCAAACTTGGTTTTTGGGTGCGGTGAAGTGGATCGCACATGTTTATCGCGAAAACACTTTCATAATCGGCGCGGAACCTATGCATTTAATGCACCAGGGGGCCCGTTTTCGCGTCGAATTTTGAAGGTGACCAAAACATAATATACATGCCCAAACGTGCTTTTTGGGTGCAGTGGTGTCGATCGGACATGTTTCTCGCGAAAGCACAACTTTCATAATTAGCGCCGAAGCTGTGCATTTAATGCACCTATGGGCCCGTTGTCGCGCCAGTTTTTTAAGGTGACAAAAACATGATATACATACCCAAACTTTATTTTTGAGTGCACTAGAGTGGATTGGACATATTTTCGCGAAGACACAACTTTCATAATTGACGTCGAACCTGAGCATTTAATGCCCCTGTGGGGCCCGTTTTCGCGCCGGTTTGGCGAATGTGGCCAAAACATGATGCACATACCCAAACTTAGTTTTTGGGTGCTGTGGAGTGGATTAGACATGTTGCTTGAGAAAACACAACTTTCATAATCGACGTCGAACCTGAGCATTTAATGCACCGTGGGGCCCGCTTTCGCGCCGGTTTTTGAAGCTGACCAAACCACGATATAGAAACCCAATCTTGATTTTTGGGTGCAGTGGAGTGGAGTGAATCGAACATGTTCCACGCGAAAACACTTAAATAATGCGCGCGGAACCTGTGCATTTGATGTACCTGTGGGGCCTATTTCCGCGTCGATTTTTAAGGTTACCAAAACATGATATACCAGCCCAAAGTTGGTTTTTGGGTGCAGTGGAGTCGATCGGATATGTTTCTCATGAAAACACAATTTTCATAATCCGCATCGAACCTATGCATTTAATGCACCTCTAGGCCCCGCTTTCGCGTCGGTTGTTGAAGGTGACCGAAACATGATATACATGTCCAAACTTGCTTTTTGGGTGCAATGGAGTCGATCGAACTTGTTTCTTGCGAAAACGAAAGTTTCATATTCAACGCCGTGCCTGTGCATTTAATGCACCTATGGGCCTGTTATTGCGCCAGTTTTTTAATGTGACCAAAACAAGATATATATACCCAAACTTGGTTTTTGGGTGCAGTGGAGTGGATCGGACATGTTCCTCGCGAAAACACTTTCATAATGGGCGCAGAATCTGTGCATTGAATGCACCTGTGGGCCCGTTTTCGCGTTGGTTTTTGAAGGTGACCAAAACATAATATAGATGCCCAAACGTGCTTTTTGGGTGCAGTGGAGTCGATCGGACATGTTTCTCGTGAAAACACAACTTTCATAATCAGCGCCGTACGTGTGCATTGAATGCACCTATGGGCCCGTTGTCGTGCCAGTTTTTTGAGGTGATAAAAACTAGATATACATACCCAAACTTTATTTTTGAGTGCACTAGAGTGGATTGGACATATTTTTGCGAAGACACAACTTTCATAATTGACGTCGAACCTGAGCTTTTAATGCCCCTGTGAGGCCCGTTTTCGCGCCGGTTTGGTGAATGTGACCAAAACATGATTCACATACTCAAACTTAGTTTTTGGGTGCAGTGGAGTGGATCAGACATGTTGCTTGCGAAAACACAACTTTCATAATCGGCGCCGAACCGGAGTATTTAATGCACCTGTGGGGCCCGCTTTCACGCTGGTTGTTGAAGGTGACGAAAACAGGATATACATACCCAAACTTGGTGTTTGGGTGCAGTGGAGTGGATCGGATATGATTCTGACGAAAACACAACTTTCATAACCGGCGCCGAACCTGTGCATTTAATGGCCCTGTGGGGCCCATTTTCGCACCGGTTTGGCGAAGGTGAGCAAATCACGATATACAAACCCCAAGTTGGTTTTTGGGTGCAGTGGAGTGGATCAGACTTGTTTCTCCCGAAAACACAACTTTCACAATCGGCGCCGAACCTGAGCATTTAATGCACCGTGGGGCCCGCTTTCGTGCCGGTTTTTGAAGCTGACCAAACCATGATATAGATATCCAAACTTGGTTTTTGGGTGCAGTGGAGTGGAGTGGATCGGAAATGTTCCTTGCGAAAACACTTTCATAATGGCGCGGAACCTGTGCATTTAATGTACCTGTGGGGCCTGTTTTCGCGTCGATTTTTAAGGTGACCAAAACATGATATACCTGCCCAAAGTTGGTTTTTGGGTGCAGTGGAGTCGATCGGATATGTTTCTCGTGAAAACACAATTTTCATAATCCGCACCGAACCTGTGCATTTAATGCACCTCTGGGCCTCGCTTTCGCGCCGGGTGTTGAAGGTGACCAAAACAAGATATACATGCCCAAACTTGCTTTTTGGGTGCAATGGAGTCGATCGAACATGTTTCTTACGAAAACAAAAGTTTCATAATCAGCGCCAAGCCTGTGCATTTAATGCACCTATGGGCCCGTTATCGCGCCAGTTTTTTAATGTGACCAAAACATGATGTACATACCCATACTTGGTTTTTGGGTGCAGTGGAGTCGATCGGACATGTTTCTCGCGAAAACACAACTTTCATAATCAGCGCTGAACCTATGCATTTAATGCCAGTGTGGGGCCCGTTTTCGAGCCGGTTTGGCGAAGGTGACCAAATCATGATATACATTCCAAAACTTGGTATTTGTGTGCAATGGAGTGGATAAGACACGTTTCTCGTGAAAACACAACTTTCATAATCGACGCCGAACCTAAGCATTTAATGCACCGTGGGGCCCGCTTTCACGCCGGTTGTTGAAGGTGACCAAAACATGATATACATACGCAAACTTGGTTTTTTGGTGCAGTGGAGTGGATCGGACATGTTCCTCGCGAAAACACTTTCCCAATAGGCGCGGAACTTGTGCGTTTCATGCACCTGTGGGCACGTTTTCGTGTCCGTTTTTGAAGGTGACAAAATCATGATACACATACCCAATCTTGATTTTTGGGTGCAATAAAATGAATTGGACATGTTTTTTGGGAAAATAGAACTTTCATAATTGACGTCGAACCGGTGCATTTGAAGCACCTGAGGGGCCCGTTTTCACGTCGATTTTTGATGGTGACCAAAACTTGATATACATACCCAAATTTTGGTTTTGAGGGCATTAGAGTGGACTAGACATGTTTTTCCCGAAAACACAACTCTCATAATTGACGTCGTACCTGAGCATTTAATGCACCTATGGGGCCCATTTTCGCACCGATTTTTGAAGGTGACCAAAACGTGATATACATGCCCAAACTTAGTTTTTGGGTAGTGGCGTGGATTGGACATGTTTCTCGCGAAAACACAACTTTCATAATCGGCGTCGAACCTGTGCATTTAATGCACTTATGGGCCCGTTTTCGCGCCGGTTTTTGAAGGTGAGAAAAACATGATATACATACCCAATCGTGGTTTTTGGGTGCACGGACAGGTTTTGGCGAAAACACAACTTTCATAATCAGCGCCGAACCTGAGCATTTAATGCACCTGTGGGGCCCCTTTTCGCGCTGGTTTTTGAAGGTGACCGAAACATGATATACAGGCCCAAACTTTGTTTTTGGGTGCAGTGTATTGGATTGGACATGTTTCTTGCGGAAACACAACTTTCATAATCGGCGTCGAACCTGAGCATTTAATGCCCCTGTGGGGCTTATTTTCGCACCGGTTTGGCGAAGGTAACCAAAACTTGATATACATATCCAAACTTGTGTTTTGAGTGCAGTGGAGTTAATGAGACATGTTTCTCACGAAAACACAACTTCCTTAATCGGCGCTGAACCTGATCATTTAATGCACCTGTGGGTCCCGCTTTCGCGTCAGTTGTTGAAGGTGACCAAAACATGATATACATACCAAAACTTAGTTTTTGGGTGCAGTGGAGTGGATTGGACATGTTCCTCGCGAAAACCCTTTCATAATGGGCGCGGAACCTGTGCATTTAATGCACCTGTGGACCCGTTTTCGCGTCGGTTTTTGAAGGTGACCAAAACGTGATATACAGGCTGGAACGTGGTTTTTGGGTGCAGTCGAGTGGATCGGACAGGTTTCTGGCGAAAACACAACTTTCATAATCGGCACCGAACCTGAGCATTTAATGTACTTGTGGGGCCTGTTTTCTCGTCAATTTTTAAGGTGACCAAAACATGATATACCTGCCCAAAGTTGGTTTTTGGGTGCAGTGGAGTCGATCGGATATGTTTCTCGTGAAAACACAACTTTCAGGTTCGCGCCGGTTATTGAAGGTGACCAAAACTTCATATATATAGGAAAACTTGGTTTTTGGGTGAGGTGGAGTGGTCGAACATGTTTCTCGAGAAAACACAACTATCATAATCGGCGCAGAACCTGAGCATTTATTGCACCTTTGGGCCCGTTTTCGCGCCGGTTTTTTAAGGCGACAAAAGCATGATATACATACCCAATCTTTATTTTTGGGTCCAATAGAGTGGATGGGACATGTTTTTCGTGAAAACATAACTTTAATAATCGGCGCTGAACCTGAGCATTTAATGCACCTGTGGGGCCTGTTTTCGCGTCGATTTTTGAAGGTGACCAAAACTTGGTATACATGCCAAACTTAGTTTTTCGGTGCAGTGGAGTGGATCGGACATGCTTCTCGCGAAAACACTTTCATAATGCGCGCGAAACCTTTGCATTTAATGCACCTGTGGACCCGTTTTCGCGTCGGTTTTTGAAGGTGACCAAAATGTGATATACATCCCGAAACGTGGTTTGTGCGTGTAGTGGAGTGGATCAGACAAGTTCGTCGCGAAAACACAACTTTCATAATCGGCGCCGAACCTGAGCATTTAATGCACCTGTCGGCCTGTTTTCGCACCGGTTTTTGAAGGTGACAAAAACATGATATACACCCAAACATTATTTTTGGGTGCAATAGAATGGATTTGACATGTTTTCACGAAAACACAACTTTCATAGTTAGCGCCGAACCTGAGCATTTAATGCCCCTCAGGGGCTCGTTTTCGCGTCGGTTTGGCGGATGTGACCAAAACATGATATACATACCCAAACATGGTTTTTGGGTGCAGTGGAGTGGATCAGACTTGTTTCTCGCGAAAACACTTTCAAATGGGGCGCGGAACCTGTGCTTTTAATGCACTTGTCCGCCCGTTTTCGCGTCGGTTTTTTGAAGGTGACCAAAACTTGATATACATACCCAAACTTGGTTTTTGGGTGCTGTGAAGTGGATCAGACATGTTTCTCGTAAAAACACCTGCACAATGGGCGCGGAACCTATGCTTTTAATGCACGTGTGGGCTTGTTTTCGCGTCGGTTTTTGAAGGTGACCAAAACTTGATATACATACCTAAACTTGGTTTTTGGGTGCAGTGGAGTGCATCGGACATGTTTCTCGCAAAAACACAAGTTTTATAATCACCGCCGAACTTGTGCATTTAATGCAGCTGTGAGCCCGTTTTCGTGCTAGTTTTTGAAGGTGACCAAAATATGATATACGTGCCCAAACTTAGTCTTAGGTGCAGTGGAGTGGATTGGACGTGTTTCTCACGAAAACACAACTTTCATAATCGGTGTTGAACCAGTGCATTAATGCACCTGTCGGCCTGTTTTCGCACCGGTTTTTTAAGGTGACAAAAACATGATATACACCCAAACTTTATTTTTGGGTGCAATAGAATGGATTGGACATGTTTTCACGAAAACACAACTTTCATAGTTAGCGCCGAACCTGAGCATTTAATGCCCCTCAGGGGCTCGTTTTCACGCCGGTTTGGCGGATGTGACCAAAACATGATATACATACCCAAACATGGTTTTTGGGTGCAGTGGAGTGGATCAGACATGTTTCTCGCGAAAACACTTTCAAATGGGGCGCGGAACCTGTGCTTTTTTAATGCACTTGTCCGCCCGTTTTCGCGTCGGTTTTTTGAAGGTGACCAAAACTTGATATACATACCCAAACTTGGTTTTTGGGTGCAGTGAAGTGGATCAGACATGTTTCTCGTAAAAACACTTGCACAATGGGCACGGAACCTGTGCTTTTAATGCATGTGTGGGCCTGTTTTCGCGTCGGTTTTTTAAGGTGACCAAAACTTGATATACATACCTATACTTGGTTTTTGGGTGCAGTGGAGTGCATCGGACATGTTTCTCGCAAAAACACAAGTTTCATAATCGCCGCCGAACTTGTGCATTTAATGCAGCTGTGAGCCCGTTTTCGTGCTAGTTTTTGAAGGTGACCAAAACATGATATACGTGCCCAAACATAGTCTTAGGTGCAGTGGAGTGGATTGGACGTGTTTCTCACGAAAACACAACTTTCATAATCGGCGTTGAACCAGTGCATTAATGCAC
>BCLG01000304.1:115442-141985 GCA_001602295.1 Zoysia matrella
CCAACCTTGATTTTTGGGTGCAGTGGAGTGGATCAAACATGTTTCTCGGGAAAAAACAACTTTCACAATCGGCGCCGAACCTGTGCATTTAAGGCACCAGTGGGCCCGTTTTCGCGTCAGTTTTTGAAGGAGACAAAAACATGATATACATACCCAAACTTTATTTTTGGGTGCAACAGAGTGGATTGGCCATTTTTTTTGTGAAAACATAACTTTCATAAGCGGCGCCGATCCTGAGCATTTAATGCACCGGTGGGGCCTGTTTTCACGTCGGTTTTTGATGGTGACCAAAACACGATATGCCTACCCAAACTAGGTTTTTCGGTGCAATGGAGTGGATTGTACAAGTTTTTCGCGAAAACACAACTTTCATAATCGGCGCCAATCCTGAGCGTTTAATGCACCGGTGGGGCCTGTTTTCACACCGATTTTGGAAGGTCACAAAAACATGATATACAAATATAAAGCCCTAGAGGGTCTTGTTTTCGTGCAGGTTTTTAATGGTGACCAAAACTTGATATACATACCCAAATTTTGTTTTTGGTTGCAATACAGTGGATTGGACATTTTTTCACGAAAACACAACTCTCATAATCGGCATCGAACCTGAGCATTTAATGCTCTTGTGGCGCCCGTTTCGAGCCGGATTTTGAAGGTGACCAAAACATGATATACATGCCCAAACAACGTTTTAGGGTGAAGTGGGGTGGATCGGACATGTTTCTCGTGAAAACACAGCTTTCATAATCGGCGCCGAACCTGTGCATTTAATGCATCTGTGGGCCCGTTTTCGAGCCGGTTTTTGAAGGTGACAAAAACATGATATACATACCCAAACCTTATGTTTGGGTGCAGCGGAGTGGATCTGACATGTTTCTCGGGAAAACACAGCTTTCATAATCGGCGCCGAACCTGACCATTGAATGCACTTGTGGGGCCTGTTTTCGTGCCGGTTTTTGAAGGTGACAAAAACATGATATACATGCCCAAACTTTATTTTTGGGTGCAATACGGTGGATTGAACATGTTTTTTGCGAAAACAGAACTTTCATAATCGACGCCGATCCTGAAGAATTAATGCACCTGTGGGGCCTGTTTTCACGTCGCTTTTTGATGGTGACAAAAACATGATATACGTTACCAAACTTGGTTTTTGGGTGCACTGTAGTGGATTGGACATGTTTTTCGCGAAACCACAACTTTCATAAACGGCGCCGATCCCGAGCGTTTAATGCACTTGTGGCGCCCGATTACGCGCCCGTTTTTGAAGGTGACAAAAACATGATATACATACCCAAACTTTACTTTTGGGTGCAATACAGTGGATTGAACATGTTTTTCGCGAAAACAAAACTTCCATAATCGGCGCCGATCCTGAGCATTTAACGCACCGGTGGGGCCTGTTTTCACGTCGGTTTTTGAAGGTGACCAAAACACGATATGCCTACCCAAACTAGGTTTTTCGGTGCAATGGAGTGGATTGTACAAGTTTTTCACGAAAACACAACTTTCATACTCGGCGCCAATCCTGAGTGTTTAATGCACCGGTGAGGCCTATTTTCACACCGATTTTGGAAGGTCACAAAAACATGATATACATACCCAAACTTGGTTTTTTTATGCAGTGGACTGGATCGGACATGTTTCTCGGGAAAACATAACTTCTATAATCGACGCCGAACTTGAGCATTTAATGCACCTCTGGGGCATACTTTCACGCCGGTTGTTGAAGTTGACCAAAACATGATATACATACCTAAACTTGGTTTTTCGGTGCAGTATAGTGGATCGGACATGTTTCTCGCGAAAACACAACTTTCATAATCGGCGCCGAACCTGTGCATTTAATGCACCTGTGGGCCCGTTTTCGCGCCGGTTTTTGTAGGTGTCAAACATGATATACATATCCAAACTCTATTTTTGGGAGCAATAGAGTGGATTAGACATGTTTTTCGCGAAAACACAACTTTCATAATTGGCGCCGAACCTGAGCTTTTAATGCCCCTCTTGGGCCCGTTTTGCGCTGGTTTCACGAAGGTGTCCCAAACCTGATATACATACCTAAACCTGGTTTTTTGGTGCTGTAGAGTGGATCAGACATGTTTTTCACAAAAACACAACTTTCATAATCGGCGTCGAATCTGAGTATTTAATGCCCCTGCGGGGCCCTTTTTGCACCGGTTTGCCAAAGGTGACCAAAACATGATATACACACCCAAACTTGGTTTTTGGATGCAGTAGTGTGGATCAGACATGTTTCTCGAGAAAACACAACTTTCATAATCGACGCCGAACCTGAGCATGTAATGCACCTCCGGGGCTCGATTTCACGTCAGTTGTTGAAGGTGACCAACACATGATATATATATACCCAAACATGGTTTTTGGGTGGAGGGGAGTGGATGAGACATGTTTCTCACGAAAACACAACTTTCATAATCGGCGCCGAACCTAAGCATTTAATGCACCTGTAGGACCCACTTTCGCGCCAATTTTTGAAGGTGATAAAAACATGATATACATACCCAAACATAACTTTTTGGGTGCAATAGAGTGGATTAGACATGTTTTTTACGAAAACACAACTTTCATAATTGGAGCCAAGTGAGCATTTAATGCCGCTGTGGGGCCCGTTATGGCGCCGGTTTGGCGAAGGTGACCAAAACTTAATATACATAACCAAACTTGGTTTTTGGGTGCAGAGGAGTGGATGCGTGTCAAACCTATGCATTTAATGCAGCTGTGGGCCCGTTTTCGTGACAGTTTTTGATGGCGGCCAAAACATGATATATACGCCCAAACTTAGTTTTAGGGTGTAGTGGAGTGGATTGGACATATTTTTCATGAAAACACAACTCTCAGAATCGGCATCGAACCTGAGCATTTAAGTCACCTATGGGGCTCGTTTTCGCGTCGGTTTTTGAAGCCGACCAAAACATGATATGCACGCCCAAACATCGTTTTATGGTGCAGTGGAGTGCATTGGATATGTTTCTCGTGAAAACACAACTTTTATATTCGGCACCAAACCTCTGCATTTAATGCACCTATGGGCTCGTTTTCCGTACGGTTTTTTAAGGTGACAAAAACATGATATATATAGCCAACCTTTATTTTTGGGTGCAATAGAGTGGATGGGACATGTTTTTCGCGAAAACACAACTTTTATAATCGGCGCCGAACCTGAGCATTTAATGCCCCAGTGGGGCTCGTTTTCGCGCAGGTTTGGCAAAGGTGACCAAAATATGATATAAATAGCCAAACTTGGTTTTTGGGTGCATTGGAGTGGATCAGACATGTTTCTCAGGAAAAAACAACTTTCATAATCAGTGCCGAACCTGAGCATTTAATGCACCTGTGGGGCCCGCTTCGCGCTGGTTGTTGAAGCTGACTAAAACATGATATACATACCCAAACGAGGTTTTTGGGTGCAGTGGAGTGGATCGGACATGTTTCCCGCGAAAACACAACTTTCAAAATCGGGCCAAACCTGTGCATTTAATGCACCTGTGGGCCTGTTTTCACGCCAGTTTTTGAGGGAGACAAAAACATGATATACATACCCAATCTTTATTTTTGGGTGCAACAGAGTGGTTTGGGCATTTCTTTCGCGAAAACATAACTTTCATAATCGGCGCCGAACCTGAGCATTTAATGCACCTGTGGGGCACGTTTTCGCGCTGGTTTTTGAAGGTGACCAAAACGTGACATACATACCCAAACTTGGTTTTTGGATGCAGTGGAGTGGATCGGACATGTTTCTCAGGAAAACACAACTTTCATAATCGGCGTGGAACCTGTGTATTTAATGCACCTGTGGGGCCCGTTTTCGCGCCGATTGTTGAAGGTGACTAGAACATGATATACATACCCAAGCATGGTTTTTGGGTGCAGTGGAGTGGATCGGACAAGTTTCTCGGGAAAACACAACTTTCATAATCGGCGCCGATCCTGAGTGTTTAATGGACCTGTGGGGCCCGCTTTCGCGCCAGTTGTTGAAGGTGACCAAAACATGATATACATACCCAAACTTGGTTTTTGGTTGCAGTGGAGTGGATCGGACTTGTTTCTCGCGAAAACACAACCTTCAAAATCGGGCCGAACCTGTGCATTTAATGCACCAATGGGGCCCCTTTTCGCTTCGGTTTTTGAAGGTGTCCAAAACATGACATACATGCCTAAACTTGGTTTTTAGGTGCAGTGGAGTGGATCGGACATGTTTCTCACAAAAACACACTTTCATAATCGGCGCAGCACCTGAGCATTTAATGCACCTATAGGGCCCGCTTTCGCGCTAATTGTTGAAGGTGACCAAAACATGATATACATACCCAAACTTGATTTTTGGGTGCAGTGAAGTGGATCGGACATGTTTCTGGCGAAAACAAATTTCATAATCGGTGTCGAACCTGTGCATTTAATGCAGCTGTAGGCCCGTTTTCGTGCCAGTTTTTGAATGTGGCCAAAACAAGATATACATGCCTAAACTTGGTTTTTAGGTGCAGTGGAGTGGATCGGACATGTTTCTCACAAAAACACACTTTCATAATCGGCGCAGCACCTGAGCATTTAATGCACCTGTAGGGCCCGCTTTCGCGCTAATTGTTGAAGGTGACCAAAACATGATATACATACCCAAACTTGATTTTTGGGTGCAGTGAAGTGGATCGGACATGTTTCTGGCGAAAACAACTTTCATAATCGGTGTCGAACCTGTGCATTTAATGGAGCTGTAGGCCCGTTTTCGTGCCAGTTTTTGAATGTGGCCAAAACAAGATATACATGCCCAAACTTAGTTTTAGGGTGTGGTGGAGTGGATTGGACATTTTTTTCACGAAAACAAAACTCTCAGAATCGGCGTGGAACCTGAGCATTTAAGGCACCTGTGGGGCTCGTTTTTGGGTCGATTTTTGAAGGTGACCAAAACATGATATACATGCTCAAACATGGATTTTGGGTGCCGTGGAGTGGATCGGACATGTTTCTGACAAAAACACAACTTTCATAATCGGCGTTGAACTTGAGCTTTTAATGCACCTGTGGGGCCTGTTTTCGCTCCGGTTTTTGAAGGTGACCAAAACATGATATACACGCCCAACCATCGTATTAGGGTTCATTGGAGTGGATTGGACATGTTTCTCGCGAAATCACAACTTTCATAATCGGGGTCGAACCTGTGCATTTAATGCACCTGTGGGTTCGTTTTTGCGCTGGTTTTTGAAGGTGACAAAAACATAGTATACATACCCAAACTTTATTTTTAAGTGCAATGGATTGGATTGAAAAAGTTTTTCACGAAAACACAACCTTCATAATTGGCGTCGAACCTGAGCATTTAATGCACCTGAGGGGCCCGTTTTCGCGCCCATTTTTGAAGGGGACCAAAACATGATATACGTACCAAAATTTTGTTTTTGGGTGCAATACTGCGGATTGGACATGTTTTTCATGAAAACACAACTCGCACAATCGGCGTCGAACCTGAGCATTTAATGCACCTATAGTGCCTTTTTTCTCGCCGATTTTTGAAGGTGACCAAAACAAGATATACTTGCCCAAACATCGTTTTAGGGTGCAGTGGTGTGGATTAGATATGTTTATCAAGAAAACACAACTTTCATAATCGGCGCCGAACCTGTGCATTTAATGCACCTATGGGTCCCGCTTTCGCGTCGTTTGTTGAAGGTGAGCAAAAGATGATATACAAGCCCAAACTTGGTTTTTGAATGCAGTGGAGTGGATTGGACATGTTGCTGACGAAAACATAACTTTCATAATCGGCGTCGAACCTAAGTATTTAGTGCACCTGTGGGGCCTATTTTCGCGCCGATTTTTGAAGGTGACCAAAACATGATATACACGCCAAAACATTGTTTTAGGGTGCTGTGGAGTGGATTGGACATGTTTCTCATGAAAACACAACTTTTATATTCGACACCAAACCTGTGCATTTAATGCACCTGTGGGCTCGTTTTCTGTACGGTTTTTGAAGGTGACAAAAACGTGATATACATACCCAACCTTTATTTTTGGGTGCAATAGAGGGGATGGGACATGTTTTCGCAAAAACACAATTTTCAAAATTGGCGCCGAACCTAAGCATTTAATGGCCCTCTGGAACGTGTTTTCGCGCCGGTTTGGTGAAGATGACCAAAACCTGATATACATACCCAAACTTGGTATTTGGATGCAGTGGAGTGGATCAATCATGTTTCTCGTGAAAACACAACTTTCATAATCGCGCTGGTTGTTGAAGGTGACCAAAACATTAGATACATATCCAAACTAGGTTTTTGGGTGCAAGGGAGTGGATCGGACATGTTTCACCCGAAAACACAACTTTTATAATCGGTGTCGAACCTGTGCATTTAACGCAGCTGTGGGCCCGTTTTCGCGCCAGTTTTTGAAGGTGACAAAAATATGATATACATACCCAAACTTGGTTTTTTTATGCAGTTGAGTGGATGTGACATGTTTCTCGGGAAAACATAACTTTTATGTTCGGTGCCGAGCCTGAGAATTTAATGCACCTCTAGGGCATACCTTCGCGCCAGTTATTGATGGTGACCAAAACATGATATACATACCCAAACTTGGTTTTTGGGTGCAGTATTGTGGATCGGACATGTTTCTCGCGAAAACACAACTTTCATAATTAGCGCCGTACCTGTGCATTTAATGCACCTGTGGGCCTGTTTTCGCGTCGGTTTTTGAAGGTGACAAACATGATATAAATATCCAAAATTTATTTTTGGGAGCAATAGAGTGGATTGAACATGTTTTCACGAAAACACAACTTTCATAATTGGCGCCGAACCTGAGCTTTTAATGCCCCTCTTGGGCCCGTTTTGCGCCAGTTTTACGAAGGTGACCAAAACTTGATATACATACCTAAACCTGGTTTTTTGGTGCTGTGGGGTGGATTAGACATGTTTTTCACAAAAACATAACTTTCATAATCGGCGTCGAACCTTAGCATTTAATGCCCCTGTGGGGCCCGATTTCGCGCCGGTTTGGCGAAGGTGACCAAAATATGATATACATACCCCAACTTGGTTTTCGGATGCAGTGGTGTGGATCAGACATGTTTCTCAGAAAAACACAACTTTCGTAATCGGCGTCGAACCTGAGCATTTAATGCACCTCCGGGGCTCACTTTCGCACCGGTTGTTGAACGTGACCAAAATATGATATATATATATATATATATACCCAAACTTGGTTTTCTGGTGGAGGGGAGTGGATCAGACATGTTTCTCACGAAAACACAACTTTCAAAATCGGCGCCGAACCTAAGCATTTAATGCACCTGTAGGACCCGCTTTCGCGCCGGTTGTTCAAGGTGTCAAAAACATGATATACATACTCAAACATGGTTTTTGGGTGGAGTGGAGTGGATCGGACATGTTTCTGTCGAAAACACTTTCATAATCGGCGCGGAACCTGTGCATTTAACGCACCTGTGGCTCCGTTTTCGCGTCGATTTTTGAAGGTGACCAAAACTTGATATACATACCAAAACATTGTTTTTGGGTGCAATAGAATGGATTGAACATGTTTCTCGCGAAAACACCACTTTCAAAATCGGTGCCGAAACAACGTTTTAGGGTACAGTGGGGTGGATCGGACATGTTTCTCACGAAAACACAACTTTCATAACTAGCGCCGAACCTTAGCATTTAATGCGCTTGTGGGGCCCGTTTTCGCGCGCGGCTTGAAGAAGGTGTCGAAAACGTGACATACATACCCAAACTTGATTTTTGGGTACAGTGGAGTGGATCAGACATGTTTCCCGCGAAAACACAACTTTCATAATCGGCGTCGAACCTGTGTATTTAATGCACCCGTGGGCCCGTTTTGGCGCCTATTTTTCAAGGTGACAAAAACATGATATACATACCGAAACTATATTTTTGGGTGCAATAGAGTGGATCAGACAAGTTTCTCGGGAAAACACAACTTTCATAATGGGCACTGAACCGGAGCATTTAATGCACCTGCGGCGCTCGCTTTCGCGCCGTTTGTTGAAGGTGACCAAAACATGATATACGTACCCAAACTTGGTTTTTGGATGCAGTGGTGTGGATCAGACAAGTTTCTTGGAAAAAAAAATTTCATAATCGGCGCCGAACCGGTGCATTTAATGCACCTGTGGGCCCCGCTTCCATGCCGGTTGTTGAAGGTGACCAAAACAAGATATACATTCCCAAACTAGGTCTTTCAATGCAGTGGAGTGGATCGGACATGTTTTTCGGGATAACAGAACCTTCATAATCGACGCCGGACCGGTGCTTTTAAAGCACCTGAGGGGCCCGTTTTTGCGCTGATTTTTGAAGGTGATCAAAACTTTATATAGATACCCAAACATTATTTTCGGGTGCAATAGACAGGATTGGACATGTTTTTTGCGAAAACACAACTCTCATAATCGGTGCCGAACCTGAGCATTTAATGCACCTATGGGGCCTGTTTTTGCGCCCGTTTTTGAAGGTGACCAAAACACGATATACATGCCCAAACATCGTTTTTGGGTGCAGTGGAGTGGATTGGACATGTTTCTCGTGAAAACAGAACTTTCATTATCGGCGCCGAACCTGCGTATTTAATACACCTGTGGGTCCTTTTTCGGGCCGGTTTTTTAAGGTGACAAAAACGTGATATACATACCCTAACTTTATTTTTTGGGTGCAATAGAGTGGATGGGACATATTTTACGCGAAAACACAACTTTCATAATTGGCACCGAACCTGAGCATTTAATGCCCCTGTGGGGCCTGTTTTCGCGTCGGTTTGGTGAAATTGACCAAACCATGATATACGTACCCAAACTTGGTTTTTGGGTGCAGTGAAGTGGATCAGACATGTTTCTCGCAAAAACACAACATTCATAATCGGCGCCGAACCCGAGCATTTAATGCACCTATGGGGCCCGATTTCGCGCAGGTTGTTGAAGGTGATCAAAACTTGATATACATACCCAAACATGGTTTTTGCGTGCAGTGGAGTGGATCGTACATGTTTGTCGTGAAAGCACAACTTTCATAATTGGCGCCGAACCTGTGCATTTAAGGCACTTGTGGGGGCCGTTTTTGCGCCGGTTTTTTCAATTGACCAAAACATGATATACATACCCAAAGATTATTTTTGGGTGTAATAGAGTGGATTGGACATGTTTGTCACGAGAACACAAGTTTCATAATCGGCGCCGAACCTGTGCATTTAATGCACCTGTGGGGCCCGCTTTCGCGCCGATTGTTGAAGGTGACTAAAACATGATATACATACCCAAACAAGGATTTTGGGTGCAATGGAGTGGATCGGACATGTTTCTCGCGAAAACACAACTTTCATAATCGGCGCCGAACCTGTGCATTTAATGCAGCTGTGGGCCCGTTTTCGTGCCAGTTTTTTGAGGTGACCAAAACATGATATATGTGCCCAAACTTAGTCTTAGGTGCAATGGAGTGGATTGGACGTGTTTCTCACGAAAACACAACTTTCATAATCGGCGTTGAACTAGTGCATTTAGTGCACCTATCGGCCCGCTTTTGCGCCGGTTTTTGAAGGTGACAAAAACATGATATACAAACCCAAACTTTATTTTTGGGTGCAATAGAGTGGATTGGACATGTTTTTTACGAAAACACAACTTTCATAATTGGCGCCGAACCTGAGCATTTAATGCCCCTCTAGGGCCCGTTTTCGCGCCGGTTTGGCGGATGTGACCAAAACATGATATACATACCCAAACTTGGTTTTTAGGTGCAGTGGAGTGGATCAGACATGTTTCTCGCGTAAACACTTTCAAAAGGGGCGCGGAACCTATGCTTTTAATGCACCTGTGCGCCCGTTTTCGCGTCGGTTTTTTGAAGGTCACCAAAACTTGATATACATACTCAAACTTGGTTTTTGGGTGCAGTGTAGTGGATCAGACATGTTTCTCGCAAAAACACTTTCACAAGGGGCGCGGAACCTGTGCTTTTAATGCACTTGTGGGCTCGTTTTCATGTCGGTTTTTGAAGGTGACCAAAACTTGATATACATACCTAAACTTGGTTTTTGGGTGCAGTGGAGTGCATCAGACATGTTTCTCACGAAAACACAACTTTCATAATCGGCGTGGAACCTGTGTATTTAATGCACCTGTGGGGCCCGTTTTCGCGCCGATTGTTGAAGGTGACTAGAACATGATATACATACCCAAGCATGGTTTTTGGGTGCAATGGAGTGGATAGGACATGTTTCTCGCGAAAAACCAACTTTCATAATCGCCGCCGAACCTGTGCATTTAATGCAGCTGTGGGCCCGTTTTCGTGTCAGTTTTTGAAGGTGACCAAAACATGATATAAGTGCCCAAACTTTGTCTTAGGTGCAATGGAGTGGATTGGACGTGTTTCTCACGAAAACTCAACTTTCATAATCGGCGTTGAACCAGTGCATTAATGCATCTGTCGGCCTGTTTTCGCGCCGGTTTTTGAAGGTGACAAAAACATGATATACACACCCAAACTTTATTTTTGGGTGCAATAAAGTGGATTGGACATGTTTGTCACGAAAACACAACTTTTATAATTGGCGCCGAACCTGAGCATTTAATGCCCCTGTGGGGCCCGTTTTCGCGTCGATTTTTGAAGGGGTCCAAAATGTGATATAGATAGACAAACTTGATTTTTGGGTGCAACGAATGGATTGGACATGTTTGTCATGAAATCACAACATTCATAATCGGAGTCGAACCGGTCCATTTAATGCACCTGTGGGTCCCGTTTTCGTGTCGATTATTTAAGGTGACCAAAACATGATATACATAACCAAACTTGGTTTTTGGGTGCAATGGAGTGGACTGGATAAATTTTTCGTGAAAACACAACTTTAATAATCGACGCCAGACCAATGCATTAAATGAATCTATAGGGCTCGTTTTCTTGTCGGTTTTTGAAGGTGGCCAAAACAAGATATAAATACCCAAACTTAGATTTTGGGTGCAGTGGAGTGGATTGGACATGTTTGTCGCGAAAACATAACTTTCATAATTGGCGCAAGAACCGGTGCATTTAACACACCTCTGGTGCCCATTTTAACGTCTGATTTTCGAAGGTGACGAAAACATGATATACATAGCCAAACTTGGTTTTTGGGTGCACTGGAGTGGATTGCACATGTTTGTCACGAAAACACCACTTTCACAATCGGCGCCAGACCGGTGCATTTAATGAACCTGTGGGACCCATTTTCGCGATGCTTTTTGAAGACGAGCAAAACATGACATATATAGTAGAAGTTGGTTTTTGGGTCGAATGGAGTGGATTGGACATGGTTGTCGCATAAACACAACTTTTATAATCGGTGCACGAACCGGTGCAATTAATGCACCTGTGTAACCCGTTTTGCGCCAGTTTTTCAAGCCGACTAAAACATGATATACATACGCAAACTTGGTTTTTCGGAGTAATAGAGTGGATTGGACATGTTTCGTGAAAAAACACAACTTTCATAATCGGAGCCGAATCGGTGCATTTAATGCACCTATGAGGCTCGTTTTCGCGTCGGTTATGATGGTGACCAAAACAAGATATACATAGCCAAACTTGATTTTTGGGTGCAACGGAGTGGATTGGTCATGTTTGTCGCAAAATCACCACTTTCATAATCGACGCCGAAACGATGCATTTAATGCATCTTTGGGGCCCGTTTTCGCGCCAAATTTTTAAGGTGACCAAAACATGATATACAAACTCAAACATGGTTTCTGGGTGTAATAGAGTGGATTGGACATGTTTGTGGCTAAAACACAACTTTCATAATCGGTGCCAAACCGATGCATTTAATGCTTCTCAGGGACCTGTTTTCGCGCCGCTTTTCGAAGGTGAGCAAAATATGATATACATAGTCGAACTTGGTTTTCCGGTCCAATGGAGTGGATTGGACATAGTTGTCATGAAAACACAACTTTCATAATCAGCGCACGAACCGTGAATACTAGTGGGGCCCATTTCATGTCGGTTTTTGATGGTGGGTAAACATGATATACGAAGCCAACATTGGTTTTTGGGTGCACGGAGTGGATTTGACACTGTTGTCATGAAAACACAACTTTCATAATCGGCGCCGGAGCGGTGCATTTAACGCACCTGAGGGGCCCGTTTTTGCGTCGGTTTTTGAAGGTGATCAAAACATGATATACATGGCCACAGTTAGTTTTTGGGTGCGACAGAGTGGATTGGATAAGTTTTTCATGAAAGCACCACTTGATTTCTGAGTATCTTGGAGTGGATTGGACATGTTTGTGGCGAAAACACAACTTTTATAAACGAGGCACGAACTTGTGCATTTAATGCACCTGTGGAGCCTGTTTTCGTGCCAATTTTGTAAGGGGACCAAAACTTGATATACATTGCCAAACTAGGTTTTTGGGTGGAATGGAGTGGATGGGACATGTTTTTCGCGAAAACACAACTTTCATAATCAACGCCGAAGCGGTGCTTTTTATGCACATGTGGGACCCGTTTTCTCGCCACTTTTTGAAGGTGAGCAAAACATGATATACTTGTCGAACTTGGTTTTGGGCTCCAATGGAGAGGATTGGATGTGGTTGTCGCGAAAACACTACTTTTATATTCGGCACACGAACCGATGCATTTAATACACTTGTGGGGCTCACTTTCGCGTCGGTTTTTGTAGGTGATCAAAATGTGGTATACATAGCCAATCTTTGTTTTTTTGGTACAACGGAGTGGATTTGACATGTTTGTCGCGAAAACACAAAAAAAATTAGTAGATCGCTAGGTGTTCCCCTGTCCAAGCTGTGTTTAGCCTTTGCATAATTTTATTTCAGAATCCCTACTGTTGCGTTTGTGTCTTTCGTTTGTGTTTTGGTTGCTGGATTTCGTGATCTTTTTGTATCCAGGTGTTTTCCTTCATCATTCATCCACATCGTGTGCAGATCTGTTATCGTGTCACATCTGTGAATTGTTTCTTTTGAATTGAAAATTTATCCCACCCACCCACCCATATTTCGATCACAACCACATCCACGCTTCATATATCCACATCTCCATATTTCTCCGCTGCTCAATCATCCACAAAAACGCCCCCAAAATTCGCATCAAATTAAAAATACGAATCTGTTTTCAGCCTTTCAAACAAATCGGATTCGGAGATCCATCATTAAAATAGTCATAAACTTTGTTTCTCTACTCCAAATTAGACATATAAGTACTTTTTGGATATCTACAAAAAAATTTCACATCCTCCCATGATCCTAGATTCAACAAATTCAGAACAGAAGTTTCTATTTTCGCGCTCCGAAGTTTCAGCACATATTTAACCGAAATTGGAGATTTTCTCAAGGCCACATCTTTAATCATATTGATCTGAAATTTTGTCGTGTATCATCTTTTGTGCTTCTAGTGCAGAAAATAATATCCGAAAAATAAAATAAAAATAAAAAATTTTGAAGACCAAGAAGCTGGGAATTAACCTTCGCTGATTTTTCAAGTGCTGAATAGTTTGCTGATTTCTGGAGCCTTATCATTTGTATTGTTGCTGCCCTTGATATCTTCCTTCATATTCTTGTAACATCTGGAATTGTTTATAAGATAGGGCCAGTAACTAGAACATAATACTTAGAACACTTATTCAATATTACTATCTGTTATAGAATTGTGTTCCTTTAATCATTATTTCAGCCCTTCAAGCTTCACACATATACCTCGGATCAGGACTGTATTTGACCCTGTAATTGTAGAATTATGACTCCCTGGTTTCTCCAGCAACTGGTTGCACCATCCTTTGTTTTGCTTTGGTAAGAATCTTACAAGAGCTCGATAAGGCGTTTTCTTTTGCGGAATTTTCACCACCCACTCACTGTAGTTGCAGGAATAATATTTTTGCTGTCCATATGCTATTTTCAAACCATGACAGGAAGCAAAAGAGGTGAATACAATAATGTTGCGACAAACTTTGCGAGATGTAATCTACCACAAAGAGCTGTTGCACATAATCAAAAGACACATAAGTTTCAGACCATTGCTACATCATGTTCTTCACAAGTAACTATATTCTTTCATATCTTCCTTTATATGATGGTTTAGATTGTACTAAATATATTGTTTAGGAAAATGATATGGATAATCTATTTGGACAATGCCGTATGAGTGAAAGGAGAAAGCTTTCGAATGTTGGTCATGCATTAGTTGATCATGCTTTAACTTTGTGGCAACATTTCTATATAACAAAAATATATCCTCTGACATGGAGTGATGCTAAAATTTTTCTGAGAAAAATTTTTGTTGATACATCTTTGAAATCTGTCTAGTTGTGATGAACACTCTTTCGAGGGTGAGTTTTCTACTGTATCTCCTATTGCATCTAACATTTTATAGGAAATTGAGATCAAACAAGAAGATAAAAGTGATACATACAAGGAGAAAGAAGAGATACACAATGTTTCATGCATAGCCCAAGATGAGATTGATGACAACACGCCAAAAGGTATTGCTGAAAATGAGACGAAAATTATTCAACATCGATAAAAAATTGACAATAATTTTGTTGCGCTGAAATTTTTTGGCTATCCTACTTTTGTAAAGCAACCACTTGTATCACCTGTTATCTATTTATCTTTGTCAATGTTCGATTCGCCCACTAGTTCTTGTGATCAGGAAAGGTTGTGTGCTGATATTTCTATTCTTCCTATGCAACAAGAAGAAAATGAATACGATACTCCTAATTCTTATCCATTCACTAGCGGATTGGACATAGTTTTCATGAAATCACAACTTTCATAATCGGTGCTGAACCTGAGCATTTTCTACACCTGTGGGGTCTGTTTTCGAGCCGGTTTTTTAGGGTGACCAAACCATGATATACATATTCGAACATTGTTTTTGGGTGCAGTGGAGTGGATTGGACATGTTTCTCACGAAAACACATCTTTCATAATCAGTGCAGAACCTGTGCATTTAATGCACCTGTGGGCACGTTTTCGCGCCGGTTGTTGAAGGTGACCAAACATGATGTACATGCCCAAACATCGTTTTAGGGAGCAGTGGAGTGGATTGTACATGTTTCTTGCGAAGACACAACTTTCATAATCGGCGCCGAACCTATGTATTTAATGCACCTGTGGGCCCATTTTCGTGCTGGTTTTTGAAGGTGACAAAAACATGATATACATACCCAATCTTTATTTTTGGATGCAATAGAGTGGATTGGACATGTTTTTCGCGAAAACACAACTTTCATAATTGGCGCCGAACTTGAGCATTTAATGCCCATGTGGGGCTCGATTTCGCGCCGGTTTGGCGAAGGTGACCAAAACATGTTATACATTCCCAAACTTTGTTTTTGGGTGCAGTTGAGTGGATCAGACATGTTTCTCGGGAAAACACAACTTTCATAATCGACGTCGAACCTAAGCATTTAATGCACCTGTGGGGCACGCATTCGCGTCGGTTGTTGAAGGTAACTAAAACATGATATACATACCCAAACTTAGTTTTTGGTGCAGTGCAGTGGATCGGACATGTTTCTCGCCAAAACACAACTTTCATAATCGACGCCGAACCTATGGGCCCGCTTTATCGCCGGTTGTTGAAGGAGACCAAAACATGATATACATACCTAAATTGGTTTTTGGGTGCAGTGGAGTGGATCGGACCTGTTTCTCGCGAAAACACAACTTTCATATTTGGCGTCGAACCTGTGCATTTAATGCACCTATGGGCCCATTTTCGGACTGGTATTTGAAGGTGACAAAAACATGATATACATACCCAAACTTTATTTTTGGGTGCAATAGAGTGGATGGGACATGTTTTTCACGAAAACACAACTTTCATAATTGGCGCCGAACCTGAGCATTTAATGCCCCTGTGCAGCCTGTTTTCATGCCAGTTTGGCCAACGAGACGAAAACAAGATGTACATATCAAAACTAGGTTGTTGGGTGCACTGGAGTGGATCAGGCATGTTCCTCGGGAAAACACAACTTTCATAATCGACGTCGAACCTAAGCATTTAATGCACCTATGGGCCCGTTTTTATGTCAGTTTTTGAATGTGACCAAAACATGATATATATATATGCCCAATCGTGGTTTTTGGGTGCAGTGGAGTGGATGGGACAGGTTTCTGGTGGAAGCACAACTTACATAATTGGCGTCGAACCTAAGCATTTAATGCACCTGTGGGGCCGTTTTCGTGTCGGTTTTTGAAAGTGACCAAAACATAATATACATGCCCAAACTTGGTTTTTGGGTGCAGTGGAGTGCATCGGACATGTTTCTTGCGAAAACACAACTGTCATAATCGGCGCCGAACTTGAGCATTTGATGCACCTGTGGGGCCCGTTTTCGCGTCGGTTTTTGAAGGTGACCAAAACTTGATATACATGACCAAACATAGTTTTTGGGTGCTGTGGACTGGATTGGACGTTTTTCTCGTGAAAACACAACTTTCATAATCGGGGTCGAACGTGAGCATTTAATTCCCCTGTGGGGCCCGTTTTTGCGTTGGTTTGGCAAAGGTGACCAATACATGATATACATCTCCAAACTTGGTTTTTGGGTAAAGTGGAGTGGATCAGACATGTTTGTAACAAAAACAGAACTTTCAAAATCGGCGTCGGACCTGAGTTTTTAATGCGCCTGCGGGGCCCGCCTTCACGTCGGTTAATGAATGTGACCAAAACATGATATACATACCCAAACTTGGGTTTTGGGTGCAGTGGAGTGGATCGGACAAGTTTCTCGCGAAAACACTTTCATAATCGGCGCAAAACTTGTGCATTTAATACACCAGTGGGGCCCGTTTTCGCGTCGGTTTTTGAAGGTGAGCAAAACATGATATACATGCCCAAACGTGGATTTTGGGTGCAGTGGAGTGGATGGGACAGGATTCTGGCAAATATACAACTTTTATAATTGGCGCCGAATCTCAGCATTTAATGCTCCTGTGGGGCCTGTTTTCGTGTGGGTTTTTGAAGGTCTGCAAAACAAGGTGTACATGCGCAAACTTGGTTTTTGGGTGTAGTGGAGTGGATCAGACATGTTTCTCGCGAAAACAAAAGTTTCATACTCGGCGCCTAACCTGAGCATTTGATGCACCTGTGGGGCCCGCTTTCGCGCCGGTTGATGAGGGTGACTAAAACATGATATACATACCCAAACATGATTTTTGGGTGCAGTGGAGTGGATCAGACATGTTTTTTGCGAAAACACTTTCATAATCGGTGCGGAACTAGTGCATTTAATGCACCAGTGGGCCCGTCATCACGCCAGTTTTTTAAGGTAACAAAAACATGATGTATATAACCAAACTTTATTTTTGGGTGCACTCGAGTGGATTGGATATGTTTTTCGCGAAAACACAACTTTCATAATCGGCGCCGATCCTGAGCATTTAATGCACCTGTGGGGCCTGTTTTCGCGCCGGTTTTTGAAGGTGACCAAAACATGATATACATGCCCAAACTTGGTTTTTGGGTGCAGTGGAGTGCATCGGACATGTTTCTCGTGAAAACAGAACTTTCATAATCAACGTCGAACCGGTGTATTTAAAGCACCTGAGGGGCCCGTTTTCGCGTCGATTTTTGCAGGAGACCAAAACTCGATATACATACCCAAATTTTGTTTTTGGTTGCAATAGACTGGATTGGACATGTTTTTCACGAAAACAGAACTCTTATACTTGGCGCCGAACCTAAGCACCTATGAGGTCCGTTTTCGCGCTAGTTTTTGAAGGTGACCAAAACATGATATACATTCCCAAACTGGGTTTTTGGGTGCAGTGGAGTGGATTGGACTTGTTTCTCGCGAAAACACAACTTTCACAATCGGCGCCGAACCTGTGCATTTAATGCACCTGTGGGCCTGTTTTCGTGCCAGCTTTTGAAGGTGACAAAAAGATGATATACATACCCAAACTTGGTTTTTGGGTGCACTCGAGTGGATTGGACTTGTTTTTCGAGAAAACAGAACTTTAATAATCGACGTCGAACCGGTGCATTTGAAGCACCAGAGGGTCCCATTTTCACGTCGATTTTTTAAGGGTACCAAAATATGATATACATACCCAAAGTTTGTTTTTGGGTGCAATAGAGTGGCTCGGACATGTTTCTCGCGAAAACACAACTCTCATAATCTGCGCCGAGCCTGAGCATTTAACGCTACTGTGGGGTCTGTTTTCGCGCCGGTTTTTTAAGGTGACCAAAACATGATATACGTGCCCAAACATAGTTTTTAGGTGCTGTGTAGTGGATTGGACATGTTTCTCGCGAAAACACACCTTTCATAATCGACGACGCACCAGAGCATTTAATACCCTTGTGGGGCCCGTTTTTCTGTCGGATTGGTGAAGGTGACCAAAACATGATATACATCTCCAAACTTGGTTTTTTGGTGAAGTGGAGTGGATCAGACATGTTTCTCACGTAAACAGAACTTTCATAATCGGCGCCGAACCTGAGCATTTAATGCGCCTGTGGGGCCCGCTTTCGCGTCGGTTGATGAAGGTGATCAAAACATGATATACATACCCAAACCTGGTTTTTGGGTGCAGAGGAGTGGATCGGACATGTTTCTCGCGAAAACACCTTCATAATCGGCGCGAAATCTGTGCATTTAATACCCCTGTGGGCCCATCATCGCGCTAGTTTTTAAAGGTGGCAACAAGATGTACATACCCAAACTTTATTTTGGGTGCGCTAGAGTGGATTGGACATGTTTTTCGCGAAAACACAACTTTCTTAATCGGCGTCGAACCTGAGCATTTAATGCACCTGTGGGGACCTTTTTCACGCTGGTTTTTGAAGGTAACCAAAACATGATATAAATGCCCAAACAATGTTTTTGGGTGCAGTGGCGTCGATTGGACGGACATGTTTCTCGCGAAAACACAACTTTCATAATCGGCGGGAAACATGTGCATTTAATGCACCTGTGGGCCCGTTGTCGTGTCTGTTTTTTGAAGGTGACCAAAACTTGATATACATACCTAAACTTTGTTTTTGGGTACAATAGAGTTGATTGGACATGTTTTTCGCAAAAACTCAACTTTTATAATCGGCGTCGAACCTGAGCATTTAATGCACCTGTGGGCCCGTTTTCGCCCCGTTTTTTGAAGGTGACCAAAACATTATACACATACCAAAATTTGGTTTTTGGGTGCAGAGGAGTGGATCGGATATGTTTCTTGCGAAAACACAACGCTCATAATCGGCGCCGAACCTGTACATTTCATGCACGTGTGAGGCCTCTTTTCGCGCCAGTATTTTAAGGTGACCGAAACATGTTATACATACCCAAACATAGTTTTTGTGAGCAGTGGAGTGGATCGGACATGTTTCTCGCGAAAACACAACATTGATAATCGACGTCGAACCTGAGCATTTAATGCCACTGTGGGGCCCGTTTTCGCGCCGGTTTGGCCAACTTGACCAAATCATGATCTACATACCCAAACTTGGTTTTCGGGTCCAGTGGAGTGGATCAGACATGTTTCTCGCGAAAACACATCTTTCATAATCGGCGTCGAACCTGAGCATTTAATGCATAGTGGGGCCCGCTTTCACGCCGGTTGTTGAATTTGACCAAAACATCATATACATACCCAAACTTGGGATTTAGGTCCAGTGGAGTGGATCAGACATGTTTCTCGCGAAAACAAAACTTTCATAATCAACGTCGAACCGGTGGATTTAAAGCACCTGAGGGGCCCTTTTTGCGTCGATTTTTGAAGGAGACTAAAACTTGATATACATACCCAAGTTTTGTTTTTGGTTGCAATAGAGTGGATTGGACATTTTTTTCATGAAAACACAACTCTCATAATCGGCGCCGAACCTGAGCATCTAGTGCACCCGTAGGCCCGTTTTCGCGCCGGTTTGTGAAGGTGACCAAAACATGATATACATGCCCAAACTTTGTTTTTGGGTGCAGCGGAGTGGATCTGATATGTTTCTTGCGTAAACACAACGCTCATAATCAGCGCCGAACCTGAGCATTTAATGCACTTGTGAGGCCCCTTTTCGCGCCAGTTTTTTAAGGTGACAAAAACATGATATGCATACCCAAACTTTATTTTTGGGTGCACTAGAGTGGATTGGACTTATTTTTCGCGAAAACACAAGTTTCATAATTGGCGTCGAACCTGAGCATTTAATGCCCCTGTGGGGCCCGTTTTCGCGTCGGTTTGGCGAATGTGACCAAAACATGATACACATACAAAAATTTGGTTTTTGGGTGCAGCGGAGTGGATTGGACATGTTTTTGCGAAAACACAACGCTCATAATCCGCGCTGAACCTAAGCATTTAGCGCACCTATGGGGCCCCTTTTCGCGTCAGTTTTTTAAGGTGACAAAAACATGATATACATATCCAAACTTTATTTTTGGGTGGACTAGAGTTGATTGGACTTATTTTTCGTGAATATACAACTTTCATAATGGGCGTCGAACCTGAGCATTTAATGCCCCTGTGGGGCCCGTTTTCGCACCGGTTTGGCAAAGGTGACCAAATCCTGATATGCCTTCCCAAACTTGGTTTTCGGTTGCAGTGGAGGGGGATAACACATGTTTCTCGCAAAAACACAACTTTCATAATCGGCGCCGAACCTGAGCATTTAATGCACCGCGGGGCACGCTTTCGCCTCGGTTGTTGAAGGTGACCAAAACTTCATATACATACCCCAACATTGTTCTTGGGTGTAGTGGAGTGGATCGCACATGTTTGTCGCGAAGACACAACTTTCATAATCCGTGCCGAACCTGAGCATTTAATGCACTGCGGAGCTCGCTTTTACTTCGGTTTATGAAGGTGACCAAAACTTCATATACATAGCCAAACTTCGTTTTTGGGTGCAGTGAAGTGGATCGGACATGTTTCTCTCGAAAACACTTTCATAATGGGCGCGGAACCTATGCTTTCAAGGCACCTGCGGCCCCGTTTTCGCGTCATTTTTTGAAGTTGACCATAACTTGATATACATGCCCAAACGTGGTATCTGGGTGCAGTGGAGTGGATCAGACAGGTTTCTGGCGAAAATACAACTTTCATAATCGGCGCGGAACATGTGCATTTAATGCACCTGTGGGCCCGTTGTCGTGTCTGTTTTTTGAACGTGACCGAAACTTGATATACATACCTAAACTATGTTTTTGGGTACAATAGAGTGGATTGGACATGTTTTTCGTGAAAACTCAACTTTTATAATCGGCGTCGAACCTGAGCATTTAATGCACCTGTGGGCCCGATTTCGCCTCGATTTTTAAGGTGACCAAAATATGATATACATGCCCAAACTTGGTTTTTGGGTGCAGTGGAGTGGATCGGACAAGTTTCTCGCGAAAACACAACTTTCATAATCGGCGCTGAACCTGTGCATTTAATGCACCTATGGGCCCGTTATCGCGCCTGTTTTTTAAGGTGACAAAAACATGATATACATACCCAAACTTTCTTTTTGGGTCCAATAGAGTGGATGGGACACGTTATTCGTGAAAACATAACTTTCATAATCGGCGCCGAACCTGAGCATTTAATGCACCTGTGGGCCCGTTTTCGTGCTAGTTTTTTAAGTTGACAAAAACTTGATGTACATACCCAAATTTTATTTTTGGGTGCACTAGAGTGGATTGGACATGTTTTTCGAAAAAACACAACAATCATAATCGGCGCGGAACCTGAGCATTTATTGCACCTGTGGGCCTCTTTTCGCGCCGATTTTTGAAGACGACAAAAGCATGATATACATACCCAATCTTTATTTTTGGGTCCAATAGAGTGGATGGGACATGTTTTTCACGAAAACATAACTTTCATAATCGGCGCTGAACCTGAGCATTTTATGCACCTATGGGGCCCGTTTTCGCGTCGATTTTTGAAGGTGACCAAAACTTGGTATACATGCCAAACATAGTTTTTCGGTGCAGTGGAGTGGATCGGACATGTTTCTCGCGAAAACACTTTCATAATGCGCGCGGAACCCTTGCATTTAATGCACCTGTGGACCCGTTTTCGCGTCGGTTTTTGAAGGTGACCAAGACGTGATACACATGCCGAAACGTGGTTTGTGCGTGCAGTGGTGTGGATCAGACATGTTCGTCCCGAAAACACAACTTTCATAATCGGCGCCGAACCTAAGCGTTTATTGCCCATGTGGTGCCCGTTTGCGCGCCTGTTTGGCGAAGGTGACCAAAACATGATATGGATACCCAAACTTGGTTTCTGGGTGCAGAGGAGTGGATCAGACATGTCTCTCGCGAAAACACAACTTTCAAAATCGGCGCCGAACCTGAGCATTTAACGATCCTCTGGGGCCGGCATTCGCTCCGGTTTGGCGAAGGTGACCAAACCCTGATATACAGACCCAAACTGAGTTTTTGGGTGCTGGTGAGTGGATCAGACATGTTTCTTGAGAAAACACAACTTTCATAATCGGCACCCCTGTGAGGCCCGTTTTCGCGTCGGTTTGTCGAAGGTGACCAAAATATGATATACATACCGAAACATGGTTTTTGGGTGCAGCGGAGTAGATTCGACATGTTTCTCACGAAAACACAACTTTCATAAACGGCGCGGAACCATAGCATTTAATGCACCTGTGAGGATCGCATTCGCGTCGGTTGTTGAAGGTGACCAAAACAAGATATATACACCCAAACTTGGTTTTTGGGCATAGTGGAGTGGATCGGACATGTTTCTCAGGAAAACACAAGTTTAATAATCGGCGCCAAACCTGAGCATTTAATGCCCCTGTGGGGCCCGTTTTCGCGCCGGTTTGGCGAAGGTGACCAAAATATGATATACATACCCAAACATGGTTTTTGGGTGCAGCGGTGTGGATCAGACATGTTTCTCGCGAAAACACAACTTTCATAATCGGCGCCGTACCTGAGCATTTAATGCACCTGAGGCTCCGTTTTCGCGTCGGTTTTTGATGATGACCAAAACATGATATACAGGCCCAAACATGGTTTTTGGGTGCAGCGGAGTCGATCGGAAATGTTTCTCGTGACAACACAACTTTGATAATCGGCGTCGAACCTGAGAAATTAATGCACCTGTGGGCCCGCTTTCGCGACGGTTTTTGAAGGTGACAAAAACATGACATACATGCCCAAACTTGGTTTTTGGGTGCAGGGAGTCGATCGGACATGTTTCTCGCGAAAGCACAACTTTCAAAAGGGGCGCCGAACCTGAGCATTTTATGCACCTGTGGTGCCCGTTTTCGCGCCGGTTTGGCAAAGGTGACCAAAACATGATATGCATACCCAAACTATGTTTTTGGGTGCAGTGGAGTGGATCGAATATGTTTCTCGTGAAAACACTTTCATAATCGGCGCGGAAGCCGTGCATTTAAGGCACCTGTGGCTCCATTTTCCCGTCGATTTTTGAAGGTGACCAAAACTTGATATACATACCAAAACTTTCTTTTTGGGTGCAATAGAGTGGATGGAACTTGTTTCTCGCGAAAACACAACTTTAAAAATCGGCGCGGAACCTGTGCATTTAATACACCTGTGGGGCCCGTTTTCGCGGCGGTTTTTAAGGTTACAAAAACATGATACACACACGCAAACTTGGTTTTTGGAGGCACTGGAGTGGATTGGACATGTTTTTCAGGAAAACAGAACTTTCATAATCGAAGTCCAACCGGCGCATTTCGAGCACCTGAGGGGCTCGTTTTCGCGTCAATTTTCGAAGGTGATCAAAACTTGATATACATACCCAGATTTTGTTTTTGGGTGCAATAGAGTAGATTGGACATGTTTTTCACGAAAACACAACGCTCATAATCGGCGTCGAACCTAACCATTTAATGCACCACTGGGGCCCATTTTCGCGCCGGTTTTTGAAGGTCACCAAAACATGATATACATACCCAAACTTAGTTTTTGGGTGCAGTAGAGTGGATGGGACATCTTTCTTGCGACAACACAACTTTCATAATCGACATCGAACCTGAGCATTTAATTCCCCTGTGGGGCCCGTTTTCGCGATGGTTTGGCAAAGGTGACCAAATATGATATACATACCCAAACATGATTTTTGGGTGCAGGGGAGTGGATCAGACATGTTTCTTGAGAAAACACAACTTTCATAATCGGCGCCGAACCTGAGCATTTAATCTACCACTGGGGCCCGCTTTCACGCCGGTTGTTGATGGTGACCAAAACAAGATATACATACCCAATCTTGGTTTTTTGGTGCAGTGAAGTGGATCGGACATGTTTCTCGCGAAAACACGACTTTTATAATCGGTGCGGAACCTGTTCATTTAACGCTCCTGTGGCTCCGTTTTCGCGTCGGTTTTTGAAGGTGACGAAAACTTTATATACATATCAAAACTTTGTTTTTGGGTGCAATAAAGTGGATTGAACATGTTTCTCACGAAAACACAAGTTTCAAAATCGATGCGAAACCTGTGCATTTAATGCACCTGTGGGGCATGTTTTCGCGGCGGTTTTTTAAGGTTACAAAAACATGATATACATACGAAAACTTGGTTTTGGGGTGCAATGGAGTGGATTGGACTTGTTTTTCTGGAAAACAGAACTTTCATAATCGATGTCGAACCGGTGCATTTCAAGCACCTAGGGGGAACTTGATATACATACCTAGATTTTGTTTTTGGGTGCAATAGAGTAGATTGGACATGTTTTTCACGAAAACACAACGCTCATAATCAGCGCCGAACATGAGCATTTATTGCCCCTGTGGGGCCCGTTTTGCACCAGTTTGGGGAAGGTGACGAAAACATGATATACATATCCAAACTTGGTTTTTGGGTGCAGTGGTGTGTATCAGACATGTTTTTCCCGAAAACAGTACTTTCATAATCGGCGCCGAACCTGAGGATTTAATGCATCTGTAGGGCCCGCTTTCGCGCCAGTCGCCGAAGGTGACAAAAACTTGATATACATACCCAAACTGGGTTTTTGGGTGCAGTGGAGTGGCTCAGACATGTTTCTCGCGAAAACACAACTTTCATAATGGGCGCTGAACATGAGCATTTAATGCCCCCTTTGGGACCCGTTTTCGCGCCGGTTGTCGAAGGTGACAAAAACATGATATACATACCCAAACTTAGTTTTTGGGTGCAGTGGCGTGGATCAGGCATGTTTCTCGGGAAAACATAACTTTCATAATCGTTGCCAAACCTGAGAATTTAATGCCCCTGTGGGGCCTGTTTTCGCACCGGTTTGGCGATGGTGACCAAAAGATGATATACATACCCAAACATGGTTTTTGGGTGCAGCGGTGTGGATCAGACATGTTTCTTGAGAAAACACAACTTTCATAATCGTGTCCGAACCTGAGCATTTAATGCACCACTGGGGCCCGCTTTTACGCCGGTTGTTGAAGGTGACCAAAACAAGATATACATACCCAAACTTGGTTTTTGGGTGGAGTGAAGTGGATCGGACATGTTTCTCGCGAAAACATGACTTTCATAATCGGCGCCGAACCTGTGCATTTATTTCACGTGTGGGCCTGTTTTCGCGCCAGCTTCTGACGGTGACAAAAACATGATATACATACCCAAACTTTCTTTTTGGGTCCAATAGAGTGGATGGGACATGTTTTCGCGAAAACATAACTTTCAAAATCGACATCGAACCTGAACATTTAATGCACCTGTGGGGCTCGTTTTTGCGTCGGTTTTCTATGGGGACCTAAACATGATATACATGCCCAAACTTTGTTTTTGGATGCAGGAGAGTGGTTCAGACATGTTTCTTGCGAAAACACAGCTTGCATAATCGGCACCGAACCTGAGCATTTAATGCACCTGTGGGCGCACGCTTTCGCGTCGGTTTGGCGAATGTGACCAAAACAAGATATACTTACCCAAACTTAGTTTTTGGGTGCAGTGGAGTGGATCAGACATGTTTCTCGGGAGAACACAACTTTCATAATCGGCGCCGAACGTGAGCATTTAATGCACCTGTGGGGCTCGCTTTCGCGCCGGTTTGGCGAAGGTGACCAAAATATGATATACATACCCAAACTTAGTTTTTGGGTGCGGTGGAGTGGGTCAGGCATGTTTCTCGGGACAACTTAACTTTCATAATCGGCGCCTAACCTGAGCATTTAATGCCTCTGTAGGGCTCGTTTTCGCGCCGGTTTGGCGAAGGTGACCAAAAGAAGATATACATACCCAAACTTGATTTTTGGGTGCAGCGGAGACGATCAGACATGTTCCTCGAGAAAACTCAACTTTTGTAATCGGCGCCGAACCGGAGCATTTAATGCCTCTGTGGGGCCTGTTTTCGCGCCGGTTTGGCGAAGGTGACCAAAATATGACATACATACCCAAACATGGTTTTTGGGTGCGGAGATGATCAGACATGTTCCTCGAGAAAACTCAACTTTCATAATCGGCGCTGAGCCTGAGCATTTAATGCACCTGTGGGGCCCGCTTTCGCGCCGGTTGTTGAAAGTGACCAAAACATGATATACATACCCAAACTTGGTTTTTGGGTGCAGTGAAGTGGATCGGAAATGTTTCTCGCGAAAACACAACTTTCATAATCGGCGT
>BCLG01000304.1:148352-159411 GCA_001602295.1 Zoysia matrella
ACTTTCATAATTGGCACCGAACCTGAGCTTTTAATGCCCCTCTTGGGCCTGTTTTGTGCCGGTTTCACGAAGGTGACCAAAACTTGATATACATACCTAAACCTGGTTTTTTGGTGCTGTGGGGTGGATCAGACATGTTTTTCACAAAAACACAACTTTCATAATCGGCGTCGAACCTGAGCATTTAATGCCCCTGTGGTGCTCGTTTTATCTCCGGTTTGGCGAAGGTGACCAAAGCATAATATACATACCCAAACTTGGTTTTGGGATGCAGTGGTGTGGATCAGATTTGTTTCACGGAAAACACAACTTTCATAATCGGCGCCGAACCTGAGCATTTAATGCACCTCCGGGGCCTGCTTTCGCGCCGGTTGTTGAACATGACCAAAACATGATATATATATATACCCAAACTTGGTTTTTTGGTGGAGGGGAGTGGATCAGACATGTTTTTCGTGAAAACACAAGTTTATAATCGGCGCCGAACCTAAGCATTTAATGCACCTGTAGGACCCGCTTTCGCGCTGGTTGTTTTTCGCGAAAACATGATATACATGCCCGAACTTGGTTTTTGGGTGCAGTGGAGTCGATCGGACATGTTCCTCGCGAAAACACAACTTTCATAATCAGCGCCGAACTTGTCATTTAATGCACCTGTGGGTCCTTTATCGCGCCAGTTTTTGAAGGTGACAAAAATATGATATACATACCCAAACTTTATTTTGGAGTGCACGAGAGTTGATTGAATATGTTTTTGTGAAAACACAACTTTCAAAATCGGCGCCGAACCTGAGCATTTAATGCCCATCTGGGCCCGTTTTTGCGCCGGTTTGGCAAAGGTGACCAAAATATGATATACATACCCAAACTTTGTTTTTTGGTGCAGTGGAGTGGATCAGACATGTATCTCGTGAAAATACAACTTTCATAATCGGCACAGAAACCGATGCATTTTGTGCATCGATGGGGCCCATTTTTACGTACATTTTTGAAGGTGTCAACACGATATACATACTCACTTGGTTTTTGGGTATCATGGAGTAGATTGGACATGTCTGGCACGAAAACACAAGTTTCATAATTGACGCTCGAAATGGTGCGTTTAATGGACCGGTGGGCCCCTTTTCGCGCCCATTTTTAGAAGGTGACAAAAACGGGATATACATAGCCAATCTTGATTTTTGGGTGTAACAGAGTAGATTGGACATGTTTATCATGAAATCATAACTTTTATAATCGGCGCCGAACCGGTGCATTTAATGCACCTATGGGGCTTGTTTTTGTCTCGGTTTTTTAATATGGCCAAAACATGATTTACATAGCCAAACTTGGTTTCTGGGGGCAATGGAGTGGATTGGACATGGTTGTCGTGAAAACACAACTTTCGTAATCGGCGGATGAACCAGTGCATTTTATGCTCTTGCGGGGCCAGTTTTCACGTCAGTTTTTTAAAGTGGGCAAAACATGATATACATACCCAAACTTGTTTTTTGGGTGTAATCGAGCGGATGGACTAGTGCATTTAATGCACCTATGACGCCCGTTTTCGCGTCCGTTTTGAAGGAGTCCAAAACATGAAATATATATCGAAACTTAGTTTTTGGGTGCAATGGAGTGGATTAGACTGTTTGTCGTGAAAAAACTACTTTCGTAACGTTGTGCCTCCAATTTTTTAGCTGACGAAAACATGATATACATACCTAAACTTGGTTTCTGGGTGTAATTGAGTGTATTGGACTTGTTTGGCACAAAAACACAATTTTCAAAATCGGCGCACGAACCGAGGCATTTAATGCTCCTGTCATGCCTGTTTTCATGCCGTTTTTTAAAATGGCCAAAACAAGATTTACATGCCCAAACTTGGTTTTTGGGTGCAATGGAGTGGATGGACGTGGTTGTCGTGAAAACACATGTTTCATAATCGGCGCATGAACAGGGGCATTGAATGCGCAAGCGGGGCTTGTTTTCTCGACGATTTTTTAAGGGGGTCAAAACATGATATACCTACCCAAACATGGTTTTTGGGTGTAATAGAGTGGATGGACACATTTCGCGTGAAAACACAACTTTGATAATCGGCGCCAAACCGGGGTATTTAATACTCCTATGAGACCCGTTTTCGCGCTGGTTTTGAAGGTGACCAAAATATTATACACATTCTCAAACTTTGTTTTTGGGTGCAACAGAGTGGATTGGATATATTTATCGTGAAAGCACAACTTTCATAACCGACGCCGACTCTGTGCATTTAATGCACCTAGCACCTAGGGGGCCCGTTTTCGGGCCGGTTTTTGAAGGTGACCAAAACAAGATATACATACCTAAACTTTCTTATTGGGCAATGGAGTCGATTGGACATTTTTTCACGAAAACACAACTTTCATAATCGGTGCCGAACTCCTGCATTTAATGCACTTGTGAGGCCCATTTTCGCGCTGATTTTTGAAGGTGACCAAGACATGATATACATACCCAAACTAAGTTTTTGGGTGGAATGGAGTGGATGGGACAGGTTTGGCGTGAAAACACTACTTTCGTAATCGGCACCGAACATGTGAATTTAATGCACATGTGCGGCCTGTTTTGACGCTGGTTTTTAAAGGTGACCAAAACATGATATACATACTCAAACTTGGTTTTTGGGTGCAATGGAGTGAATTGAACATGTTTGTCGTGAAAGCACAACTTTCATAATCGGTGCCGAACCTGTGCATTTAATGCACCTGTGGGGTCGTTTTCGCGTCGATTTTTGAAGGTGTCCAAAACGTGATATAGATAGCCAATCTTGATTTTTGGGTGCAACGGAGTGGATTTGACATGTTAGTCGTGAAATCACAACATTCATAATCGGCATCGAACCGGTTCATTTAATGCACGTATGGGGCTCGTTTTTGCGTCGATTATTTAAGGTTACCCCAACATGATATACATAGCCAAACTTGGTTTTTTGGTGCAATGGAGTGGACTGGATATATTTTTCGCGAAAACACAACTTTCATAATCGGCGTCGGACCAGTGCATTTATTGCATCTGTGGGGCTCGTTTTGATGCCGGTTTTTGAAGGTGGCCAAAACATGATATACATACCCAAACTTGAATTTTGGGTGCAGTGGAGTGGATTGGTTATGTCTTTCACGAAAACACAACTTTCAAAATCTACGTTGAATCTGTGTATTTAATGCACCTCTGTGGGCCCGTTTTCACATCGATTTTTTAAGGAAACGATTACATGATATACATAGCCAAACTTGGTTTTTGGGTGCACTGGAGTGGATGGCGCATGTTTGTCACGAAGACACCACTTTCACAATCTGCGTCAGACCGGTGCATTTAATGAACCCTGTGGGACCCATTTTCGCGCCGCTTTTTAAAGGCGAGCAAAACATGACAAACATAGTCGAACTTATTTTTTGGGCCGAATGGAGTGGATTGGACATGGTTGTCTCATAAACACAACTTTCATAATCGGTGCACCTGTGTTGCCTGTTTTGCGCCAGTTTTTAAGATGACTAAAACAAGATATACAAAGCAAACTTGGTTTTTCGTTGTAATAGAGTGGATTGGACATGTTTCGCGCAAAAACACAAGTTTCATATTCAGTGCCGAATCGGTGCATCTAATGCACCTATGAGGCCTGTTTTCGCGTCGGTTTTGAAGGTGACCAAAACATGATATACATATCCAAGCTTGGTTTTTTGGTGCAATGGAGTGGATTGCACATATTTGGCATAAAAACACAACTTTCATAATCGGCGCCGAATCTGTGCATTAAAGCACCTGTGGGAACTGTTTTATCGCCGGTTTATTATGGTGGTCAAAATATGATATACATACAAAAACTTTGTGTTTTGGATGCAATGGACTGGATTGGACTAGTTTTTTGCGAAAAAACAACTTTCATTATCGGCGCCGAACCTGTGCATTTAAGGGACCTGTGGGAACTGTTTTCTCGCCGGTTTTTTATGGTGGCTAAAATATGATATACATACCCAAACATGGTTTTGAAGGTAATCAAAACATGATATACATAAGGAAATTTCGTTTTTGGGTGCAAAGGAGTGGATTGGTCATGTTTGTCGTGAAAACACAACTTTCATAATCGAGGCCGCACCGGTGCATTTAATGCACCTGTGGGGCCCGTTTTTGTGGCTGTATATTAAGGTAACCAAGATGTGATTTATATAGCCAAACTTGGTTTTTGGGTGCGATGGAGTGGATTAGACATGTTTGTCACGAAAACACAGGTTTTATAATCAACGTACGAACCGGTGCATTTAAGGCACCCGTGGGTCTGTTTTCACGTCGGTTTTTTAAGTAGGCCAAAACATGATATACATACCCAAACTTGGTTTCTACGTTTAATAGAGTGGATGGACAAGTTTCAGGCGAAAACACGACTATAACAATCGGTACCGAACCGTTGCATTGAATGCACCAATGAGGCCTGTTTTCGCGTCGGTTTTGAAGGTGACCAAAACATGATATACATTTGTAAACTTCGTTTTGGGTGCAATTGACTGGATTAGACATGTTTGTCATAAAAACACAACTTTCATAATTGGCGTCGAACCTGTGCATTTATACTTGGCCAAACTGAGTTTTATTGTGCAGTGGCGCGGATCAGATATGTTTCTCAGGAAAACACAACTTTCATGATCAACGCCGAGCATTAGCATTTAATGCACCTATGGGGCGCGCTTTCGTGTCGGTTTTTGAACGTGACCAAAACATGATATACATACCCAAACTTGGTTTTTGGGTGCAGCGGAGTGGATCGGACAGGTTTCTCCTGGAAACACTTTCAAAATGGGCGCGGAACCTGTGAATTTAATGCACCTGTGGGCCCGTTTTCGCATCGGTTTTTGAAGGTAACCAAAACTTGATATACATACCTAAACTTTGTTTTTGGGTGCAATCGAGTGGTTGGACATGTTTTTCGCGAAAACACAACTTTCATAATCGAGGCCGAAACTGAGCATATAATGCACTGGTGGGGCCCGTTTTCGCGCCGATTTTTTGAGGTGACCACAACATGATATACATGCCCAAACTTGGTTTTTGGGTGTAGTGGAGTTGATCAGACATGTTTCTCGTGAAAACACAACTTTCATATTCGGCACCGAACCGGTGCATTTAATGCACCTGTGAGCCGGTTTTCGGGCCGGTTTTTGAAGGTGACAAAAATATGATATACATACCCAAACTTTATTTTTGGTTGCAATAGAGTGGATTGGACATGTTTTTCGCGGAAACACAACTTTCATAATTGACGACGAACTTGAGCATTTAATGCCCCTGTGGGGCCCGTTTTCGCACCGGTTTTGCGAAGGTGATCAAAACATAATATACATACCCAAACTTGGTTTTTGGGTGCAGTGGAGTGGATCAAACATGTTTCTCGCAAAAACACAACATTCATAATCGGCGTCGAACCTGAGCATTTAATGCACCTGTGGGGCCCGATTTCGCTCAGGTTGTTGACAGTGACCAAAACATGGTTTACATACCCCAACTTGGTTTTTGCGTGCAGTGGAGTGGATCGTACATGTTTGTCGTGAAAGCACAACTCTCATAATTGGCGCCGAACCTGTGCATTTAAGGCACTTGTGGGGGCCGTTTTTGCGCTGGTTTTTTCAATTGACCAAAACATGATATACATACCCAAACATTATTTTTGGGTGTAATAGAGTGAATGAGACATGTTTGTCACGAGAACACAACTTTCATAATCGGCGCCGAACCTGTGCATTTAATGCAGCTCTGGGCCCGTTTTCGTGCCAGTTTTTTGAGGTGACCAAAACATGATATACGTGCCCAAACTTAGCCTTAGGGTGTAGTGCAGTGGATTGGACGTGTATCGCATGAAAATACAACTTTCATTCATGGCGTCGAACCAGTGCATTTAATGCACCTGTCGACCCGTTTTCGCGCCGGTTTTTTAAGGTGACAAAAACATGATATACAAACCCAAACTTTATTTTTGAGTGCAATAGAGTGGATTGAACATGTTTTTCACAAAAACACAACTTTTATAATTGGCGCCGAACCCGAGCATTTAATGCCCTTTTGGGGCCCATTTTCGCGTCGGATTGGCGGATGTGACCAAAACATGATATACATACTCAAACTTTATTTTTGGGTGCAATAGAGTGTATCAGACATGTTTCTTGCGAAAACACATCTTTCTTAATCGGAGCTGAACCTAAGAATTTAATGCACCTCTGGGGCCCGCTTTCGCGCCGATTGTTGAAGGTCACCAAAACATGATCTACATACCCAAATTTGGTTGTTGGCTGCAGTGGAGTGAATCGGACATGTTTCTTGCGAAAACGCAACATTCATAATCGACACCGTTATCGCGCCAGTTTTTGAAGGTGACGAAAACATGATATACGTGACCAAACTTAGTCTTAGGGTGCAGTGGAGTGCATTGGACATGCTTTTCGCGAAAACACAACTTTCATAATCGGCGTCAAACCTGTGCATTTAATGCACCTGTGGGCCCGTTTTTTTCGCCGGTTTTTGAAGGTGACAAAAAAATGATATACATACCGAAACTTTATTTTTGGGTGCAGTAGAGTGGATTGGACTTGTTTCTCGTGAAAACACAACTCTCGTAATCGACGCCGATCCTGCGCATTTAATGCACCTATGGGCCCGTTTTCGGACTAGTATTTGAAGGTGACAAAAACATGATATATATACCCAAACATTATTTTTGGGTGCAATAGAGTGAATTGGACATGTTTTTCACGAAAACACAACTTTCATAATTGGCGCCGAACCTGAGCATTTAATGCCCCTGTGGGGCCTGTTTTCGCGTCGGTTTGGCGAAGGTGACCAAAACATGATACACATACCAAAATTTGGTTTTTGGGTGCAGCGGAGTGGATCGGACATGTCTCTTGCGAAAACACAACGCTCATAATCAGCGTCGAACCTAAGCATTTAATGCACCTGTGGGGCCCCTTTTCGCGTCAGTTTTTTAAGGTGACAAAAACATGATATACAGACCCAAACTTTATTTTTGGGTGCACTAGAGTTGATTGGACTTATTTTTCGCGAAAACACAACTTTCATAATTAGCGTCGAACCTGAGCATTTAATGCCCCTGTGGGGCCCATTTTCGCACCGGTTTGGCAAAGGTGACCAAATCATGATATACCTTCCCAAACTTGGTTTTTGGTTGCAGTGGAGTGCATAACACATGTTTCTCGCAAAAACACAACTTTCATAATCGACGCTGAACCTGAGCATTTAATGCACCGCGTGGCCCGCTTTCGCGTCGGTTGTTGAAGGTGACCAAAACTTCATATACATACCCAAACTTCGTTTTTGGGTCCAGTGAAGTGGATCGGACATGTTTCTCCCGAAAACACTTTCACAATGGGCGCGAAACCTATGCTTTCAAGAGACCTGCGGCCCCGTTTTCGCGTCATTTTTTGAAGTTGAACATAACTTGATATACATGCCCAAACATGGTATTTGGGTGCAGTAGAGTGGATCGGACAAGTTTCTGGCAAAAATACAACTTTCATAATCGGCGTGGAACATCTGAATTTAATGCATCTGTGGGCCCGTTGTCGTGTCTGTTTTTTGAAGGTGACCGAAACATGATATACGTACCTAAACTTTGTTTTTGGGTACAGTAGAGTGGATTGGACATGTTTTTCGTGAAAACTCAGCTTTTATAATCGGCATCGAACCTGAGCATTTAATGCACCTGTGGGCCCGTTTTCGCCCCAAATTTTGAAGGTGACCAAAACATGATATACAAGCCCAAACTTGGTTTTTGGGTACAGCGGAGTGGATCGGACAAGTTTCTCCCGAAAACAGAACTTTCATAATCGGCGCCGAACCTGTGCATTTAATGCGCCTGTGGGCCCGTTTTTCGCCATTTTTTGATGGTGACAAAAATATGATATACATATCCAAACTTTATTTTGGGGTGCAACAGAGTGGATTGGACATGTTTTTTGGCGAAAACACAACTTTCATAATCGACGGCGAACCTGACCATTTAATGCACCTCTGGGGCCTGCTTACGCGCCGGTTGTTGAAGGTGACCGAAACATGATATATATACCCAAACTTGGTTTTTGGGTGCAGTGGAGTGGATCGGACATGTTTCTCGCGAAAACAAAACTTTCAGAATCGACGCCGAACCTGAGCATTTAATACACCTTTGGGGCCCGCTTTCACGCGGGTTGTTGAAGGTGGCTATAACATGATATACATCCCCAAACATGGTTTTTGGGTGCAGTGGAGTGGATCGGTCATGTTTGTTACGGAAACACAACTTTGATAATCGGTGTCGAACTTGTGCATTTAATGCACCAGTCATCAAGGTGACAAAACAGGATATACACACCCAAACTTTATTTTTGGGTGCAATACAGCGGATTGGACATGTTTTTCGCGAAAACAGAAGTCAAATAGGGGGCGCCGAAACTGAGCATTTAATTCACCTATGAGGCCTATTTTTGCGCCCGTTTTTTAAGGTGACCAAAACATGATATACATGCCCAAACTTGGTTTTTGGGTGCAGTGGTGTGGATCGGACATGTTTCTCGTGAAAACACAACTTTCATATTCGGCGTCGAACCTGTGCATTTAAAGCACCTATGGGGCTTGCTTTCGCACGGGTTTTTGAAACAGAGAAAAACATGATATACGTACCCAAAATTTATTTCTGGGTGCAATAGAGTGGATTAGATATGTTTTTTTTTGCGAAAACACAACTTTCAAAATCGGCGCCGATCCCAAGCATTTAATACACCGGTGGAGCCCGCTTTTGTGCCGGTTGTTGAAGGTGACCAAAACATGAAATACAACCCAAACATGGTTTTTGGGTGCAGTGAAGTGGGTCAAACATGTTTCTCGGGAAAACACAACTTTTATAAGCGGCGCCGAACCTGAGCATTTAATGCACCTTTGGGGTCCGCTTTCGCGTCGATTGTTGAAGGTGACCAAAACATTATATACATACCCAAACTTGGTTTTTGGGTGCAGGGGAGTGGATCGAACATATTTCTCGCAAAAACACAACTTTCATAATTAGCGCCGAACCATAGCATTTAATGCGCTTGAGGGGGCCGTTTTCGCGCGCGGTTTTTGTAGGTGACAAACATGTTATACATATCCAAACTCTATTTTTGGGAGCAATAGAGTGGATTAGACATGTTTTTCGCGAAAACACAAATTTCATAATTGGCGCCGAACCTGAGCTTTTAATGCCCCTATTGGGCCCGTTTTCCGCTGGTTTCACGAAGGTGTCCAAAACCTGATATACATACCTAAACCTGGTTTTTTGGTGCTGTAGAGTGGATCAGACATGTTTTTCACAAAAACACAACTTTCATAATCGGTGTCGAATCTGAGCATTTAATGCCCCTGCGGGGCCCTTTTTGCACCGGTTTGACGAAGGTGACCAAAACATAATATACACACCCAAACTTGGTTTTTGGATACAGTGGTGTGGATCAGACATGTTTCTCGAGAAAACACAACTTTCATAATCGGCGCCGAACCTGAGCATTTAATGCACCTCCGAGGCCCGATTTCACGTCGGTTGTTGAAGGTGACCAACACATGATATATATATACCCAAACATGGTTTTTGGGTGGAGGGGAGTGGATGAGACATGTTTCTCACGAAAACACAACTTTCATAATCGGCGCCGAACCTAAGCATTTAATGCACCTGCAGGACCCACTTTCGCGCCAATTTTTGAAGGTGATAAAAACATGATATACATACCCAAACATAACTTTTTGGGTGCAATAGAGTGGATTAGACATATTTTTTACGAAAACACAACTTTCATAATTGGAGCCAAGTGAGCATTTAATGCCGCTGTGGGGCCCGTTATGGCGCCGGTTTGTTGAAGGTGACCAAAACTTAATATACATAACCAAACTTGGTTTTTGGGTGCAGTGGAGTGGATGCGTGTCAAACCTGTGCATTTAATGCAGCTCTGGGCCCGTTTTCGTGACAGTTTTTGATGGTGGCCAAAACATGATATATATGCCCAAACTTAGTTTTAGGGTGTAGTGGAGAGGATTGGACATATTTTTCATGAAAACACAACTCTCAGAATCGGCATCGAACCTGAGCATTTAAGGCACCTGTGGGGCTCGTTTTCCTGTCAGTTTTTGAAGCCGACCAAAACATGATATACACGCCCAAACATCGTTTTAGGGTGCAGTGGAGTGCATTGGATATGTTTCTCGTGAAAACACAACTTTTATATTCGGCACCAAACCTGTGCATTTAATGCACCTGTGGGTTCGTTTTCGGTACGGTTTTTTAAGGTGACAAAAACATGATATATATAGCCAACCTTTATTTTTGGGTGCAATAGAGTTGATGGGACAAGTTTTTCGCGAAAACACAACTTTTATAATCGACGCCGAACCTGAGCATTTAATGCCCCAGTGGGGCTCGTTTTCGCGCAGGTTTGGCAAAGGTGACCAAAATATGATATAAATAGCCAAACTTGATTTTTGGGTGCAATGGAGTGGATCAGACATGTTTCTCAGGAAAAAACAACTTTCATAATCAGTGCCGAACCTGAGCATTTAATGCACCTGTGGGGCCCGCTTCGCGCTGGTTGTTGAAGCTGACTAAAACATGATATACATACCCAAACGAGGTTTTTGGGTGCAGTGGAGTGGATCGGACATGTTTCCCGCGAAAACACAACTTTCAAAATCGGGCCAAACCAGTGCATTTAATGAACCTGTGGGCCCATTTTCGCGCCAATTTTTGAGGGAGACAAAAACATGATATACATACCCAATCTTTATTTTTGGGTGCAACAGATTGGTTTGGACATTTCTTTCGCGAAAACATAACTTTCATAATCGGCGCCGAACCTGAGCATTTAATGTACCTGTAGGGCATGTTTTCGCGCCGGTTTTTGAAGGTGACCAAAACGTGACATACATACCCAAACTTGGTTTTTGGATGCAGTGGAGTGGATCGGACATGTTTCTCAGGAAAACACAACTTTCATAATCGGCGTGGAACCTGTGTATTTAATGCACCTGTGGGGCC
>BCLG01000304.1:170047-180149 GCA_001602295.1 Zoysia matrella
CTCTACTACTAAGAAATGTCCTTTTGAGATTGTTTATGGTTTTATTCCACGTGCTCCTATTGATCTTTTGCCCCTTCCAACATCGGAGAGGGTAAATATTGATGCAAATAAACGTGCTGAACTGATGTTAAAGCTGCACGAAACCACTAAGGAAAATATCGAATGCATGAATGCAAAATACAAACTTGTTGGCAGTAAGGGCAAGAAACATGTCACTTTTGAACCTGATGATCCGGTTTGGTTACATTTGAGAAAGGATAGGTGTCCTGATTTAAGGAAATCTAAGTTGTTGCCTAGAGCTGCTGGTCCTTACAAAGTTTTAGAAAGGATTAATGACAATGCATACAAACTTGAACTCCCTACAGATTTTGGGGTGCAATCTTGGTTTTTTGGTGCAGTGAAGTGGATCGGACATGTTTCTCGCGAAAACACGACTTTCATAATCGGTGCGGAACCTGTTCATTTAACGCTCCTGTGGCTCCGTTTTCGCGTCGGTTTTTGAAGGTGACGAAAACTTTATATACATATCAAAACTTTGTTTTTGGATGCAATAAAGTGGATTGAACATGTTTCTCACGAAAACACAACTTTCAAAATCGGTGCGAAACCTGTGCATTTAATGCACCTGTGGGGCATGTTTTCGCGGCGGTATTTTAAGGTTACAAAAACATGATATACATATGAAAACTTGGTTTTTGGGTGCAATGGAGTGGATTGGACTTGTTTTTCTGGAAAACAGAACTTTCATAATCGATGTCGAACCGGTGCATTTCAAGCACCTAGGGGGCTCGTTTTCGCGTCGATTTTTGAAGGTGACCAAAACTTGATATACATACCTAGATTTTGTTTTTTGGGTGCAATAGAGTAGATTGGACATGTTTTTCACGAAAACACAACGCTCATAATCGGCGCCGAACATGAGCATTTATTGCCCCTGTGGGGCCCGTTTTGCACCAGTTTGGGGAAGGTGACGAAAACAAGATATACATACCCAAACTTGGTTTTTGGGTGCAGTGAAGTGGATTGGACATGTTTCTCGCGAAAACATGACTTTCATAATCGGCGACGAACGTGAGCATTTAATGCACCTGTGGGGCTCGCTTTCGCGCCGGTTTGGCGAAGGTGACCAAAATATGATATACATACCCAAACTTAGTTTTTGGGTGCCGTGGAGTGGGTCAGGTATGTTTCTCGGGACAACTTAACTTTCATAATCGACGCCTAACCTGAGCATTTAATGCCTCTGTAGGGCCCGTTTTCGCGCCGGTTTGGCGAAGGTGACCAAAATAAGATATACATACCCAAACTTGGTTTTTCGGTGCAGCGGAGACGATCAGACATGTTCCTCGAGAAAACTCAACTTTTGTAATCGGCGCCGAACCGGAGCATTTAATGCCTCTGTGGGGACTGTTTTCGCGCCGGTTTGGCGAAGGTGACCAAAATATGACATACATACCCAAACATGGTTTTTGGGTGCGGAGACGATCAGACATGTTCCTCGAGAAAACTCAACTTTCAAAATCGACGCTGAGCCTGAGCATTTAATGCACCTGTGGGGCCCGCTTTCGCGCCGGTTGTTGAAAGTGACCAAAACATGATATACGTACCCAAACTTGGTTTTTGGGTGCAGTGAAGTGGATCGGAAATGTTTCTCGCGAAAACACAACTTTCATAATCGGCGCCGAACCTATGCATTTTATGCACCTGTGGGCCCGTTTTTGCGCCAGTTTTTGAAGATGATGAAAACATGATATACATACCCAAACTTTCTTTTTGGGTCCAATAGAGTGGATGGGACACGTTTTTTGAGAAAACATAACTTTGATAATCGTTAATGCACCTGTGGGGCCCGTTTTCGCGTCGGTTTTTGAAGGGGACCAAAACAAGAAATACATGCACAAACTTGGTTTTCGGATGCAGTGGAGTGGATCTACGATGTTTCTCGCAAAAACACAACATTCATAATCGGCGCCAAACGTGAGCATTTAATGCACCTGTGGGGCCTGTTTTCGCGCCGGTTTTTGAAGGTCAGCAAAACATGATATACATACCCAAATTTAGTTTTTGGGTGCAGTGGAGTGGATCAGGCATATTTCTCGAGAAAACACAAATTTCATAATCGGCGCCGAACTTGAGCATTTAATGCACCTGTGCTGCCCGTTTTCGCGCCGGTTTGGCGAAGGTGGCCCAAAGATGATATACAAACCCAAATTTAGTTTTTGGGTGCAGTGGAGTGGATCAGGCATATTTCTCGAGAAAACACAAATTTCATAATCGGCGCCGAACTTGAGCATTTAATGCACCTGTGCTACCCGTTTTCGCGCCGGTTTGGCGAAGGTGGCCCAAAGATGATATACAAACCCAAACATGGTTTTTGAGTGCAGTGGAGTGGATCAGACATGTTTCTCGCGAAAACACAACTTTCATAATCGATGCCAAACCTGAGCAATTAATGCACTGTGGGGTCGCTTTCACGTCGGTTTTTGTAGGTGACCAAAACATGACATACATACCTAAACTTGATTTTTGGGTGCGGTGAAGTGGATCGGAAATGTTTCTCGCGAAAACACAACTTTCATAATCGACGCCAAACCTGAGCATTTAATGCACATGTGTGCCTGCTTTCGCGACGGTTTTTGAAGGTGACAAAAACATGATATACATACCCAAACTTTCTTTTTGGGTCCAATAGAGTGGATCTGACATGTTTCTCGCGAAAACACAACTTTCTTGATCGGCGCCGAACCTAAGCATTGAATGCACCTGTGGGGCCCGCTTTCGCGCCGGTTGTTGAACGGGACCGAAACATGAAATACATGCCCAAACTTGGTTTTTGGGTGCAGTGGAGTGGATCCGACATGTTTCTAGCGAAAACACAACTTTCAAAATCGGCGCCGAGCTTGAGCATTTAATGCACCTGTGGGGCTCGCTTTCGCGCCGGTTGTTGAAGGTGACCTAAACATGATATACGTACCTAAACTTGGTTTTTGAGTGCAGTGGACTGGATCGGACATGTTTCTCGCAAAAACACTTTCGTAATCGGCGCGAAACCTGTGCATTTAACGCATCTGTGGCTCCGTTTTAGCGTCGGTGTTTGAAGGTGACCAAAACTTGATATACATACCAAAACTTTGTTTTTGCGTGCAATAGAGTGGACTGAACATGTTTCTCGCGAAGCCACAACTTTCAAAATCAGTGCCGAACCTGAGCATTTAATGCACCTGTGGGGCCCGCTTTCGCGCCGGTTGTTGAAGGGGACCAAAACAAGAAACACATGCCTAAACTTGGTTTTTGGGTGCAGTGGAGTGGATCAGACATGTTTCTACCGAAAACACAGCTTTCAAAATCGGCGCCGAACCTGATCATTTAATGCACTTGTGGGGCCCGCTTTTGCGACGGTTGTTGAAGGTGACCTAAACATGATATACATACCCAAACTTGGTTTTTCGGTGCAGTGGAGTGGATCGGACATGTTTCTCTCGAAAACACATTCATAATCGGTGCAAAACCTGTGCATTTAACCCACCTGTGGCTCCGTTTTCGCGTCGGTTTTTTAAGGTGACCAAAACTAGATATGCATACCCAGATTTTTTTTTTGGGTGCAATGGAGTGGACGGGACATGTTTTTCACGAAAACACAACGCTCATAATCGGCGCCGAACCTGAGCATTTAATGCACCTGTGGGGCCTGTTTTCGCGCCGGTTTTTGAAGGTGACCAAAACATGATATACATACCCAAACTTAGTTTTTGGGTGGAGTGGAGTGGATCAGACATGTTTCTCGCGAAAAAACAACTTTCATCATTCACGCCGAACCTGAGCATTTAATGCCCCTGTGGGCCTACTTTCGCGACGGTTTCTGAAGGTGACCAAAACATGATATGCATTCTGAAACTTGGTTTTTGGGTGCAGTGGAGTCGATTGGACATGTTTCTCGCGAAAACACAACTTTCATAATCCGTGCCGAACGTGTGCATTTAATGCACCTGTGGGCCCGTTTTCGCGACGGTTTTTGAAGGTTACAAAAACATGATATACATTCTGAAACTTGGTTTTTGGGTGCAGTGGAGTCGATTGGACATGTTTCTCGCGAAAACACAACTTTCATAATCGGCGCCGATCGTGTGCATTTAATGCACCTGTTGGCCCGTTTTTGCGCCGGTTTTTGAAGGTGACAAAAACATGCTATACATACCCAAACCTTATTTTTGGGTGCAGTGGAGTGGATCGGACATGTTTCTCGCAAAAACACTTTCGTAATCGGCGCGAAACCTGTGCATTTAACGCATCCGTGGCTCCGTTTTCGCGTCGATTTTTGAAGGTGACCAAAACTTGATATACATACCAGAACTTTGTTTTTGGGTGCAATAGAGTGGATTGAACATGTTTCTCGCGAAGCCACAACTTTCAAAATCGGTGCGGAACCTATGCATTTAATGCACCTGTGGGGCCCGTTTTCGCGGCGGTTTTTTAAGGTTTCAAAAACATGATATACATACGCAAACTTGGTTTTTGGGTGCAATGTAGTGGATTGGACATATTTTTCAGGAAAACAGAACTTTCATAATCGACGTCGAACCCGTGCATTTCAAGCACTTGAGGGGCTCGTTTTTGCGTCAATTTTTGAAGGTGACCAAAACTAGATATGCATACCCAGATTTTGTTTTTGGGTGCAATGGAGTGGACGGGACATGTTTTTCACGAAAACACAACGCTCATAATCGGCGCCGAACCTGAGCATTTAATGCACCTGTGGGGCCCGTTTTCGCGTCGGTTTTTGAAGGTGACCAAAACATGATATACATACCCAAACTTAGTTTTTGTGTGCAGTGGACTGGATCAGACAATTTTCACACAAAAACACAACTTTCATAATCGGCGCCGAACCTAAGCATTTAATGCACCTGTGGGGCCCGCTTTCGCGCCGGTTGTTGAACGGGACCGAAACATGAAATACATGCCCAAACTTGGTTTTTGGGTGCAGTGGAGTGGATCCGACATGTTTCTCGCGAAAACACAACTTTCAAAATCGGCGCCGAGCTTGAGCATTTAATGCACCTGTGGGGCCCGCTTTCGCGCCGGTTGTTGAAGGGGACCAAAACAAGAAACACATGCCTAAACTTGGTTTTTGGGTGCAGTGGAGTGGATCAGACATGTTTCTCACGAAAACACAGCTTTCAAAATCGGCGCCGAACTTGATCATTTAATGCACTTGTGGGGCCCGCTTTTGCGACGGTTGTTGAAGGTGACCTAAACATGATATACATACCCAAACTTGGTTTTTGGGTGCAGTGGAGTGGATCGGACATGTTTCTCGCAAAAACACTTTCGTAATCGGCGCGAAACCTGTGCATTTAACGCATCCGTGGCTCCGTTTTCGCGTCGGTGTTTGAAGGTGACCAAAACTTGATATACATACCAAAACTTTGTTTTTGGGTGCAATAGAGTGGATGGAACATGTTTCTCGCGAAGCCACAACTTTCAAAATCGGCGCCGAACCTGAGCATTTAATGCACCTGTGGGGCCCGCTTTCGCGCCGGTTGTTGAAGGGGACCAAAACAAGAAACACATGCCTAAACTTGGTTTTTGGGTGCAGTGGAGTGGATCAGACATGTTTCTCACGAAAACACAGCTTTCAAAATCGGCGCCGAACCTGATCATTTAATGCACTTGTGGGGCCCGCTTTTGCGACGGTTGTTGAAGGTGACCTAAACATGATATACATACCCAAACTTGGTTTTTGGGTGCAGTGGAGTGGATCGGACATGTTTCTCTCGAAAACACATTCATAATCGGTGCAAAACCTGTGCATTTAACCCACCTGTGGCTCCGTTTTCGCGTCGGTTTTTGAAGGTGACCAAAACTAGATATGCATACCCAGATTTTTTTTTGGGGTGCAATGGAGTGGACGGGACATGTTTTTCACGAAAACACAACGCTCATAATCGGCGCCGAACCTGAGCATTTAATGCACCTTTGGGGCTCGTTTTCGCGCCGGTTTTTGAAGTTTACAAAAACAGGATATACATACGCAAACTTGGTTTTTGTGTGCAGTGTACTGGATTGGACATGTTTTTAAGGAAAACAGAACTTTCATAATCGACGTCGAACCGGTGCATTTCGAGCACCTGAGGGGCTCGTTTTCGCGTCAATTTTTGAAGGTGACCAAAACTAGATATGCATACCCAGATTTTGTTTTTGGGTGCAATGGAGTGGACGGGACATGTTTTTCACGAAAACACAACGCTCGTAATCGGCGCCGAACCTGAGCATTTAATGCACCTGTGGGGCCGTTTTCGCGCCGGTTTTTGTAGGTGACCAAAACATGATATACATACCCAAAGTTAGTTTTTGGGTGCAGTGGAGTGGATTAGACATGTTTCTCACGAAAACACAACTTTCATCATTCCCGCCGAACCTGAGCATTTAATGCTCCTGTGGGCCTACTTTCGCGACGGTTTCTGTAGGTGACCAAAACATGATATCCATTCCGAAACTTGGTTTTTGGGTGCAGTGGAGTCGATTGGACATGTTTCTCGCGAAAACACAACTTTCATAATCCGTGCCGATCGTGTGCATTTAATGCACCTGTGGGCCCGTTTTCGCGACGGTTTTTGAAGGTGACAAAAACATGATATACATTCCGAAACTTGGTTTTTGGGTGCAGTGGAGTCGATTGGACACGGTTCTCGCGAAAACACAACTTTCATAATCGGCGCCGATCGTGTGCATTTAATGCTCCTGTTGGCCCGTTTTCGCGCCGATTTTTGAAGGTGACAAAAACATGCTATACATACCCAAACCTTATTTTTGGGTGCAGTGGAGTGGATCTGACACGTTTCTCGGGAAAACACAACTTTCTTAATCGGCGCCGAACCTAAGCATTTAATGCACCTGTGGTGCCCGCTTTCGCGCCGGTTGTTGAACGGGACCGAAACATGAAATACATGCCCAAACTTGGTTTTTGGGTGCAGTGGAGTGGATCCGACATGTTTCTCGCGAAAACACAACTTTCAAAATCGGCGCCTAGCTTGATCATTTAATGCACCTGTGGGGCTCGTTTTCGCGCCGGTTGTTGAAGGTGACCTAAACATGATATACATACCTAAACTTGGTTTTTGATTGCAGTGGAGTGGATCGGACATGTTTCTCGCAAAAACACTTTCGTAATCGGCGCGAAACCTGTGCATTTAACGCATCCGTGGCTCCATTTTCGCGTCGGTTTTTGAAGGTGACTAAAACTTAATATACATACCAAAACTTTGTTTTTGGGTGCAATAGAGTGGATTGAACATGTTTCTCGCGAAGCCACAACTTTCAAAATCGGTGCGGAACCTGTGCATTTAATGCACCTGTGGGGCCCGTTTTCGCGGCGGTTTTTAAGGTTTCAAAAACATGATATACATACGCAAACTTGGTTTTTGGGTACAATGTAGTGGATGGGACATGTTTTTCAGGAAAACAGAACTTTCATAATCGACATCGAACCGGTGCATTTCAGGCACCTGAGGGGCTCGTTTTTGCGTCAATTTTTGAAGGTGACCAAAACTAGATATGCATACCCAGATTTTGTTTTTGGTTGCAATGGAGTGGACGGGACATGTTTTTCATGAAAACACAACGCTCATAATCGACGCCGAACCTGAGCATTTAATGCACCTGTGGGGCCCGTTTCTGCGTCGGTTTTTGAAGGTGACCAAAACATGATATACATACCCAAACTTAGTTTTTAGGTGCAGTGGACTGGATCAGACAATTTTCTCGCGAAAACACAACTTTCATAATCGGCGCCGAGCCTGAGCATTTAATGCACCTGTGGGGCCCGCTTTCGCGCCGGTTGTTGAATGGGACCAAAACAAGAAATACATGCCTAAACTTGGTTTTTGGGTGCAGTGGAGTGGATCAAACATGTTTCTCGCGAAAACACAGCTTTCAAAATCGGCGCCGAACCTGATCATTTAATGCACTTGTGGGGCCCGCTTTTGCGACGGTTGTTGAAGGTGACCTAAACATGATATACATACCCAAACTTGGTTTTTGGGTGCAGTGGAGTGGATCGAACATGTTTCTCTCGAAAACACATTCATAATCGGTGCAAAACCTGTGCATTTAACCCACCTGTGGCTCTGTTTTCGTGTCGGTTTTTGAAGGTGACCAAAACTTGATATACATACCAAAACTTTGTTTTTGGGTGCAATATAGTGGATTGAACATGTTTCTCGCGAAACCACAACTTTGAAAATCGGTGCGGAACCTGTGCATTTAATGCACCTATGGGGCTCGTTTTCGCAGCGGTTTTTTAAGGTTACAAAAACATGATATACAAACGCAAACTTGGTTTTTGGGTGCAATGGAGTGGATTGGACATGTTTTTCAGGAAAACAGAACTTTCATAATCGACGTCGAACCGGTGCATTTCAAGCAACTGAGGGGCTCGTTTTCTCGTCAATTGTTGAAGGTGACCAAAACTAGATATGCATACCAAGATTTTGTTTTTGGGTGCAATGGAGTGGACGGGACATGTTTTTCACGAAAACACAACGCTCATAATCGGCGCCGAACTTGAGCATTTAATGCACCTGTGGGTCCCGTTTTCGCGCCGGTTTTTGAAGGTGACCAAAACATGATATACATACCCAAACTTAGTTTTTGGGTGCAGTGGAGTGGATCAGACATGTTTCTCGCGAAAACACAACTTTCATCATTCACGCCGAACCTGAGCATTTAATGCCCCTTTGGGCCTACTTTCGCGACGGTTTCTGAAGGTGACCAAAACATGATATACATTCCGAAACTTGGTTTTTGGGTGCAGTGGAGTCGATTGGACATGTTTCTCACGAAAACACAACTTTCATAATCCATGCCGAACGTGTGCATTTAATGCACCTGTGGGCCCGTTTTCGCGATGGTTTTTGAAGGTGACAAAAATCTGATATACATTCCGAAACTTGGTTTTTGGGTGCAGTGGAGTCGATTGGACATGTTTCTCGCGAAAACACAACTTTCATAATCGGCGCCGATCGTGTGCATTTAATGCACCTGTTGGCCCGTTTTCGCGCCGGTTGGTATGGCAGGGGCTGATCCTGATCTTTCGATGGGAGGAGGATAGCTTCGATTTGGGGTGGATTCGACGTTGGCTGTCCGACTACAACAACCAACCGGGTTGCTGCGCCTTAGCAACAGGTACACCGGCTCCGATTTGTTGTTGTTCTTGCTGTGCCAAGAACAACCCTAAACCTGCGAGCAATCGAGAACAAGCAAGAACAAGATGAACAGGTAGAAAACTCACAGATCTGGATATAATCACGAAATTGGGGTTCTGAATCAAGCAAATCGGGTGGTCTCATCGACACACGCGTTTACAAGGAAGTAGCTAAGGCTAAACTTGCATCTGAACAAAACCCACCCTCAAATGACGGCTGCCACAGGTTTATATAGTGGGAAGACGTCCTGGAGGCATGGGGGGACTCAAACCCTAACTTAAAGAGGGCCCCTAATGGGCTAAACTGGATACAATGGGCCTCAGCCCATGACTGGAGTTCCGAACGCCTTTCTGACGATTCTGATCACGTCTAGAGGAGTTTGAAGCTGAGATTGGACCCATCTGAAAGTAGACTTTGAGATCTTTCCTATGAGTACTCATTTGCCTTCAACAACATCCGAAGTGAAAAGTGATGACCGAAACAATCCAGCCCTGATTGATGGTCCGATCCTGCTTTTGGGTCCTGGTGCTCCTCTCATGTTCCTAATCATAACAAAATCACCACAAGGATTTAGTAGTACCCTATTCTGAGAAGAACTACTATAGACAGTGAGAAATGACTTGACCTGATAATTATGTTGATGCGCTCGAGCTCGTGTCATGGGTCCTTCTTGTGCAATTGGTTTGGTTGTGTCTGTGGAAGTGATGTCCTCATCATCCTCCCCTTCTTGCATTTGAGTCGTCCTCGACTCAAAGTCGTCATCTTCTCCCATGTAAAGCTTCAAATCTGAAATGTTAAAAGTGGGGCAAACCCCAAAATCTGCAGGGAGCTCAAGTTTGTATGCATTGTCATTAATCCTTTCTAAAACTTTGTAAGGACCAGCAGCTCTAGGCAACAAC
>BCLG01000304.1:182970-208752 GCA_001602295.1 Zoysia matrella
ACTTTCATAATTGGCACCGAACCTGAGCTTTTAATGCCCCTCTTGGGCCTGTTTTGTGCCGGTTTCACGAAGGTGACCAAAACTTGATATACATACCTAAACCTGGTTTTTTGGTGCTGTGGGGTGGATCAGACATGTTTTTCACAAAAACACAACTTTCATAATCGGCGTCGAACCTGAGCATTTAATGCCCCTGTGGCTCTCGTTTTAGCGCCAGTTTGGCGAAGGTGACCAAAGCATAATATACATACCCAAACTTGGTTTTGGGATGCAGTGGTGTGGATCAGATTTGTTTCACAGAAAACACAACTTTCATAATCGGCGCCGAACCTGAGCATTTAATGCACCTCCGGGGCCTGCTTTCGCGCCGGTTGTTGAATATGACCAAAACATGATATATATATACCCAAACTTGGTTTTTTGGTGGAGGGGAGTGGATCAGACATGTTTTTCGTGAAAACACAAGTTTCATAATCGGCGCCGAACCTAAGCATTTAATGCACCTGTTGGACCCGCTTTCGCGCTGGTTGTTTTTCGCGAAAACATGATATACATGCCCGAACTTGGTTTTTGGGTGCAGTGGAGTCGATCGGACATGTTCCTCGCGAAAACACAACTTTCATAATCAGCGCCGAACCTGTCATTTAATGCACCTGTGGGTCCTTTATCGCGCCAGTTTTTGAAGGTGACAAAAATATGATATACATACCCAAACTTTATTTTGGAGTGCATAAGAGTTGATTGAATATGTTTTTGTGAAAACACAACTTTCAGAATCGGCGCCGAACCTGAGCATTTAATGCCCATCTGGGCCCGTTTTTGCGCCGGTTTGGCAAAGGTGACCAAAATATGATATACATACCCAAACTTTGTTTTTGGGTGCAGTGGAGTGGATCAGACATGTTTCTCGTGAAAATACAACTTTCATAATCGGCACACGAACCGATGCATTTTGTGCATCGATGGGGCCCATTTTTACGTAGGTTTTTGAAGGTGTCAACACGATATACATACTCACTTGGTTTTTGGGTATCATGGAGTAGGTTGGACATGTCTGGCACGAAAACACAAGTTTCATAATTGACGCTCGAAATGGGGCGTTTAATGGACCGGTGGGCCCCTTTTCGCGCCCATTTTTAGAAGGTGACAAAAACGGGATATACATAGCCAATCTTGATTTTTGGGTGTAACAGAGTAGATTGGACATGTTTATCATGAAATCATAACTTTTATAATCGGCGCTGAACCGGTGCATTTGATGCACCTGTGGGGCTCGTTTTTGTGTCGGTTTTTTAATATGGCCAAAACATGATTTACATAGCCAAACTTGGTTTCTGGGGGCAATGGAGTGGATTGGACATGGTTGTCGTGAAAACACAACTTTCGTAATCGGCGGAAGAACCAGTGCATTTTATGCTCTTGCGGGGCCAGTTTTCACGTCGGTTTTTTAAAGTGGCCAAAACATGATATACATACCCAAACTTGTTTTTTTGGTGTAATCGAGCGGATGGACTAGTGCATTTAATGCACCTATGAGGCCCGTTTTCGCGTCCGTTTTGAAGGAGTCCAAAACATGAAATATATATCGAAACTTAGTTTTTGGGTGCAATGGAGTGGATTGGACTGTTTGTCGTGAAAAAACTACTTCCGTAATCGTTGTGCCTCCAATTTTTTAGCTGACGAAAACATGATATACATACCCAAACTTGGTTTCTGGGTGTAATTGAGTGTATTGGACATGTTTGGCACAAAAACACAATTTTTAAAATCGGCGCACGAACCGAGGCATTTAATGCTCCTGTCATGCCTGTTTTCATGCCGTTTTTTAAGATGGCCAAAACAAGATTTACATGCCCAAACTTGGTTTTTGGGTGCAATGGAGTGGATGGACGTGGTTGTCGTGAAAACACATGTTTCATAATCGGCGCATGAACCGGGGCATTGAATGCGCAAGCGGGGCTTGTTTTCTAGACGATTTTTTAAGGGGGTCAAAACATGAAATACCTACCCAAATATGGTTTTTGGGTGTAATAGAGTGGATGGACACATTTCGCGTGAAAACACAACTTTGATAATCGGCGCCAAACCGGGGTATTTAATGCTCCTATGAGACCCGTTTTCGCGCTGGTTTTGAAGGTGACCAAAATATTATACACATTCTCAAACTTTGTTTTTAGGTGCAACGGAGTGGATTGGACATATTTATTGTGAAAGCACAACTTTCATAACCGACGCCGACTCTGTGCATTTAATGCACCTATGGGGCCCGTTTTCGGGCCGGTTTTTGAAGGTGACCAAAACAAGATATACATACCTAAACTTTCTTATTAGGCAATGGAGTCGATTGGACATTTTTTCACGAAAACACAACTTTCATAATCGGTGCCGAACTCCTGCATTTAATGCACTTGTGAGGCCCATTTTCGCGCTGATTTTTGAAGGTGACCAAGACATGATATACATACCCAAACTTGGTTTTTGGGTGGAATGGAGTGGATGGGACAGGTTTGGCGTGAAAACACTACTTTCGTAATCGGCGCCGAACATGTGAATTTAATGCACATGTGCGGCCTGTTTTGACGCTGGTTTTTAAAGGTGACCAAAACATGATATACATACCCAAACTTGGTTTTTGGGTGCAATGGAGTGAATTGAACATGTTTGTCGCGAAAGCACAACTTTCATAATCGGTGCCGAACCTGTGCATTTAATGCACCTGTGGGGTCGTTTTCGCGTCGATTTTTGAAGGTGTCCAAAACGTGATATAGATAGCCAATCTTGATTTTTGGGTGCAACGGAGTGGATTGGACATGTTAGTCGTGAAATCACAACATTCATAATCGGCATCGAACCGGTCCATTTAATGCACGTATGGCGCCCGTTTTTGCGTCGATTATTTAAGGTGACCCAAACATGATATACATAGCCAAACTTGGTTTTTGGGTGCAATGGAGTGGACTGGATATATTTTTCGCGAAAACACAACTTTCATAATCGACGCCGGACCAGTGCATTTAATGCATCTGTGGGGCTCGTTTTCATGCCGGTTTTTGAAGTTGGCCAAAACATGATATACATACCCAAACTTGAATTTTGGGTGCAGTGGAGTGGATTGGTTATGTCTTTCACGAAAACACAACTTTCATAATCTACGTTGAATCTGTGTATTTAATGCACCTCTGTGGGCCCGTTTTCGCATCGATTTTTTAAGGAAACGATTACATGATATACATAGCCAAACTTGGTTTTTGGGTGCACTGGAGTGGATGGCGCATGTTTGTCACGAAAACACCACTTTCACAATCGGCGTCAGACCGGTGCATTTAATGAACCTGTGGGACCCATTTTCGCTCCGCTTTTTAAAGGCGAGCAAAACATGACATATATAGTCGAACTTGTTTTTTGGGCCGAATGGAGTGGATTGGACATGGTTGTCTCATAAACACAACTTTCATAATCGGTGCACCAACCGGTGCAATTAATGCACCTGTGTTGCCTGTTTTGCGCCAGTTTTTAAGATGACTAAAACAAGATATACAAAGCAAACTTGGTTTTTCGTTGTAATAGAGTGGATTGGACATGTTTCGCGCAAAAACACAAGTTTCATATTCAGTGCCGAATCGGTGCATCTACTGCACCTATGAGGCCCGTTTTCGCGTCGGTTTTGAAGGTGACCAAAACATGATATACATATCCAAGCTTGGTTTTTTGTTGTAATGGAGTGGATTGCACATATTTGGCATGAAAACACAACTTTCATAATCGGCGCCGAATCTGTGCATTAACGCACCTGTGGGAACTGTTTTATCGCCAGTTTATTATGGTGGTCAAAATATGATATACATACAAAAACTTTGTGTTTTGGATGCAATGGACTGGATTGGACTAGTTTTTTGCGAAAAAACAACTTTCATTATCGGCGCCGAACCTGTGCATTTAAGGCACCTGTGGGAACTGTTTTCTCGCCGGTTTTTTATGGTGGCTAAAATATGATATACATACCCAAACATGGTTTTGAAGGTAACCAAAACATGATATACATAAGAAAACTTCGTTTTTGAGTGCAAAGGAGTGGATTGGACATGTTTGTCGTGAAAACACAACTTTCATAATCGAGGCCGCACCGGTGCATTTAATGCACCTGTGGGGCCCGTTTTTGTGCCTGTATATTAAGGTGACCAAGATGTGATTTATATAGCCAAACTTGGTTTTTGGGTGCGATGGAGTGGATTAGACATGTTTGTCACGAAAACACAGGTTTTATAATCAACATACGAACCGGTGCATTTAAGGCACCCGTGGGTCTGTTTTCACGTCGGTTTTTTAAGTAGGCCAAAACATGATATACATACCCAAACTTGGTTTTTGCGTTTAATAGAGTGGATGGACAAGTTTCAGGCGAAAACACGACTATAACAATCGGTTCCGAACCGTTGCATTGAATACACCTATGAGGCCTGTTTTCGCGCCGGTTTTGAAGGTGACCAAAACATGATATACATTTATAAACTTCGTTTTGGGTGCAATTGACTGGATTAGACATGTTTGTCATAAAAACACAACTTTCATAATTGGCGTCGAACCTGTGCATTTATACATGGCCAAACTGAGTTTTATTGTGCAGTGGCGTGGATCAGATATGTTTCTCAGGAAAACACAACTTTCATAATCGACGCCGAGCATTAGCATTTAATGCACCTATGGGGCCCGCTTTCGTGTCCGTTTTTGAAGGTGACAAAAACATGATATACATACCCAAACTTTATTTTTGGGTCCAATAGAGTGGATCAGACATGTTTTTCGCGAAAACACAACTTTCATAATCGGCGTCGGACCTGGGCATTTAATGCACCTGTGGGGCCCGCTTTCGCCCCGGATTTTGAACGTGACCAAAACATGATATACATGCCCAAACTTAGTTTTGGGGTGGATGGGACAGGTTTGGCGTGAAAACACTACTTTCATAATCAGCGCCGAACGTGTGCATTTAACGCACCTCTGTGGCCCGTTTTGACGTCGGTTTTTGAAGATGACTGAAACATGATATACATACCCAATCTTGAGTTTTGGGTGGAATGGAGTGGATTGGATATGCTTCTCGCAAAAACACAAGTTTCATAATCGGCGCTGAACCTATGCATTTAATGCATCTGTGAGGCCCGTTTTCGCGTCGCTTATTGAAGAAGACCAAATCATGATATACATACCCAAACATTGTTTTTGGGTGCAATGGCGTGGATTGGTAATGTTTCTTGGTAACACACAACTTTCAAAATCGGCGCCGAACCTGTGCAATTATTGCACCTGAGGGGGCCGTTTTCCCACCGTTTTTTGAAGGTGACAAAAACATGATATACGAACCCGAACTTTGTTTTTGGGTGCAATGGAGTGGATTGGACATATTTTTCGTGAAAACACAACTTTCCTAATAGGCGCTCAACCTGTGCAATACACCTCTGTGGGCTTGTTTTCGCGTCAAATGTTTAAGGTGACGAAAACATGATATATATATATCCAAACTAGGTTTTGGGGCGGTATTGGACATATTTGGCGTGAAAACACAACTTTCATAATCGGCACCTGAACCGATACATTTAGTTTATCGGTGGGGCCTATTTTTGCGTCGGTTTTTGAAGGTGTCAACATGATATACATACCCACTTGGTTTTTGGGTATCATGGAGTGGATTGGACATGTCTAGCATGAAAATACAAGTTTCACAATTGACGCTCGAAATGGTGCGTTTAATGCACCAGTGGGGCCCGTTTCGCGCGCATTTTTAAGAAGGTAACAAAAACGTGATATACATAGCCAATCTTGATTTTTGGGTGTAACGGAGTACATTGGACATGTTTATCATGAAATCACAACTTTTATAATCGGCGCCGAACTGGTGCATTTAATGCACCTGTGAGGCCCGTTTTTGTGCCGGTTTTTTAAGATGACCAAAACATGATTTACATAGCCAAACTTTGTTTTTGGGGGCAATGGAGTGGATTAGACATTGTTGTCGTGAAAACAGAACTTTTGAAATCGGCGGATGAACGAGTGCATTTTATGCACTTGCGGGTCCAGTTTTCACGTCGGTTTTTTAATGTGGGCAAAACATGGTATACATACCCAAACTTGTTTTTTAGGTGTAATCGAGTGGATGGACCGGTGCATTTAATGCACCTATGAGGCCCGTTTTCGCATCAGTTTTGAAGGTGCCCAAAACGTGAAATACATACCGAAACTTGGTTTTTGGGTGCTATGGAGTGGATTGGACTGTTTGTCGCTAAAAGCAACTTTCATAATCGTTGTGCCTCAAATTTTGAAGGTGACCAAAACATGATATACATACCCAAACTTGGTTTTTGGGTGTAATGGAGTGGATTGGACATGTTTGGCACAAAAACAAAATTTTCAAAATCGGCGCACAAACCGGGCATTTAATGCACCTGTGATGCCTGTTTTCATGCCGTTTTTTAAGATGGCCAAAAGAAGATTTACATGCCCAAACTTGGTTTTTGGGTGCAATGGAGTGGATTGGATGTGGTTGTCGTGAAAACACATTTTTCATAATCGGCGCATGAACCAGGGCATCGAATGCTCCAGCGGGTCTTGTTTTCTCCACGGTTTTTTAAGGCGGCCAAAACATGATATACCTACCCAAACATGGTTTTTGAGTGTAATAGAGTGGATGGACATATTTCGTGCGAAAACATGATATACCTATGAGGCCCGTTTTCGCACTGGTTTTGAAAGTGACCAAAATATTATATACAATCTCAAACTTTGTTTTTGGGTGCAATGGAGTGGATTGGACATATTTATCGCGAAAGCACAACTTTCATAACCAACGCCGACTCTGTGCATTTAATGCACTTATGGGGCCCGTTTTTGCGCCGATTTTTGAAGGAGACCAAAAATGATATACATACCTAAACTTTCTTTTTGGGTGCAATGGAGTCGATTGGACATTTTTTCACGAAAAAACAACTTTCATAATCGGTGCCGAACTCTTGCATTTAATGCACTTGTGGGGCCCGTTTTCGCGCCGATTTTTGAAGGTGACCAAAACATGATATGGATACCCAAACTTGGTTTTTGCGTGGAGTGGAGTGGATGGGACATGTTTGGCGTGAAAACAGTACTTTCATAATCGGCGCCGAACATGTGAATTTAATGCACCTCTGTGGCCCGTTTTAACGCTGGTTTTTGAATGTGACAAAACCATGATATACCCAAACTTGGTTTTTAGTTTCAATGTAGTGGATTGAACATGTTTGTCGCGAATGCACAACTTTCATAATCGGCGTCGGACCTGTGCATTTAATGCACCTGTGGGGTCGTTTTCGCGTCGGTTATGAAGGTGACCAAAAGAAGATATACATAGCCAAACTTGATTTTTGGGTGCAACGGAGTGGATTGGTCATGTTTGTCGCCAAATCACCACTTTCATAATCGACGCCGAAACGATGCATTTAATGCACCTTTGGGGCCCGTTTTCGCGCCAAATTTTTAAGGTGACCAAAACATGATATACAAACCCAAATTTGGTTTCTGGGTGCAATAGAGTGGATTGGACATGTTTGTCGCCAAAACACAACTTTCATAATTGGTGCCGAACCGGTGCATTTAATGCTTCTCAGGGACCCGTTTTCGCGCCGCTTTTTGAAGCTGAGCAGAATATGATATACATAGTCGAACTTGGTTTTTCGGTCCAATGGAGTGGATTGGACATAGTTGTTGTGAAAACACAACATTCATAATCAGCGCACGAACCGTGAATACTAGTGCAGCCCATTTCGCGTCGGTTTTTGATGGTGGGTAAACAAGATATACGAAGCCTAACTTGGTTTTTGGGTGCACGGAGTGGATTTGACACAGTTGTCATGAAAACACAACTTTCATAATCGGCGTCGGAGCGATGCCTTTAACGCACCTGAGGGGCCCGTTTTCATGTCGGTTTTTGAAGGTGATCAAAACATGATATACATGGCTACAGTTGGTTTTCGGGTGCAACGGAGTGGATTGGATAAGTTTTTCATGAAAACACCACTTGATTTTTTAGTATCTTGGAGTGGATTGGACATGTTTGTGGCGAAAACACAACTTTTATAATCGACGCACGAACTTGTGCATTTAATGCACCTGTGGGGCCTGTTTTCGTGCCAATTTTTGAAGGGGACCAAAACTTGATATACATTGCCAAACTAGGTTTTTGGGTGGAATGGAGTGGATGGGACATGTTTTTCGCGAAAACACAACTTTCATAATCGATGCCGAAGCGGTGCTTTTTATGCACATGTGGGACCCGTTTTCTCGCCACTTTTTGAAGGTGAGCAAAACATGATATACATTGTCGAACTTGGTTTTGGGCTCCAATGGAGAGGATTGGATATGGTTGTCGCGAAAACACTACTTTTATATTCAGCACACGAACCGATGCATTTAATGCACTTGTGGGGCTCGCTTTCGCGTCGGTTTTTATTTCAGGTGACAAAAACATGATATACATACCCAAACTTTATTTTTGAGTGCACTAGAGTGGACTGGACATATTTTCGCAAAGACATAACTTTCATAATTGACGTCGAACCTGAGCATTTAATGCCTCTGTGGGGCCTGTTTTCGCGCCGGTTTGGCGAATGTGGCCAAAACATGATGCACATACCCAAACTTAGTTTTTGGGTGCAGTGGAGTGGATTAGACATGTTGCTTGCGAAAACACAACTTTCATAATCGACGCCGAACCTGAGCATTTAATGCACCATGGGGCCCGCTTTCGCGCCGGTTTTTGAAGCTGACCAAACCACGATATAGATACCCAAACTTGGTTTTTGGGTGTAGTGGAGTCGAGTGAATCGAACATGTTCCACGCGAAAACACTTAAATAATGCGCGCGGAACCTGTGCATTTGATGTACCTGTGGGGCCTATTTTCGCGTCGATTTTTAAGGTTACCAAAACATGATATACCTGCCCAAAGTTGGTTTTTGGGTGCAGTGGAGTCGATCGGATATGTTTCTCATGAAAACACAATTTTCATAATCCGCACCAAACCTGTGCATTTAATGCACCTCTAGGCCCCGCTTTCGCGCCGGTTGTTGAAGGTGACCAAAACATGATATACATGCCCAAACTTGCTTTTTGGGTGCAATGGAGTCGATGGAACTTGTTTCTTGCGAAAACGAAAGTTTCATATTCAGCGTCGAGCCTATGCATTTAATGCACCTATGGGCCTGTTATCGCGCCAGTTTTTTAATGTGACCAAAACAAGATATATATACCCAAACTTGGTTTTTGGGTGCAGTGGAGTGGATCGGACATGTTCCTCGCGAAAACACTTTCATAATGGGCGCAGAATCTGTGCATTGAATGCACCTGTGGGCCCGTTTTCGCGTTGGTTTTTGAAGGTGACCAAAACATAATATACATGCCCAAACGTGCTTTTTGGGTGCAGTGGAGTCGATCGGACATGTTTCTCGCGAAAGCACAACTTTCATAATCAGCGCCGTACGTGTGCCGTACGTGTGCATTGAATGCACCTATGGGCCCGTTGTCGTGCCAGTTTTTTGAGGTGCCAAAACTAGATATACATAACCAAACTTTATTTTTGAGTGCACTAGAGTGGATTGGACATATTTTTGCGAAGACACAACTTTCATAATTGACGTCGAACCTGAGCTTTTAATGCCCCTGTGGGGCCCGTTTAAGCGCCGGTTTGGCGAATGTGACCAAAACATGATTCACATACCCAAACTTAGTTTTTAGGTGCAGTGGAGTGGATCAGACATGTTGCTTGCGAAAACACAACTTTCATAATCGGCGCCGAACCTGAGTATTTAATGCACCTGTGGGGCTCGCTTTCGCGCCGGTTGTTGAAGGTGACCAAAACAGGATATACATACCCAAACTTGGTTTTTAGGTGCAGTGGAGTGGATCGGATATGATTCTGACGAAAACACAACTTTCATAATCGGCGTCGAACCTGTGCATTTAATGGCCCTGTGGGGCCCATTTTCGCACCGGTTTGGCGAAGGTGAGCAAATCACGATATACGAACCCAAAGTTGGTTTTTGGGTGCAGTGGAGTGGATCAGACTTGTTTCTCGCGAAAACACAACTTTCACAATCGGCGCCGAACCTGAGCATTTAATGCACCGTGGGGCCCGCTTTTGTGCCGGTTTTTGAAGCTGACCAAACCATGATATAGATACCCAAACTTGGTTTTTGGGTGCAGTGGAGTGGAGTGGATCGGACATGTTCCTCGCGAAAACACTTTCATAATGGCGCGGAACCTGTGCATTTAATGTACCTGTGAGGCCTGTTTTCGCGTCGATTTTTGAGGTGACCAAAACATGATATACCTGCCCAAAGTTGGTTTTTGGGTGCAGTGGAGTCGATCGGATATGTTTCTCGTGAAAACACAATTTTTATAATCCGCACCGAACCTGTGCATTTAATGCACCTCTGGGCCTCGCTTTCGCGCCGGGTGTTGAAGGTGACCAAAACAAGATATACATGCCCAAACTTGCTTTTTGGGTGCAATGGAGTCGATCGAACATGTTTCTTACGAAAACGAAAGTTGCATAATCAGCGCCGAGCCTGTGCATTTAATGCACCTATGGGCCCGTTATCGCGCCAGTTTTTTAATGTGACCAAAACATGATGTACATACCCAAACTTGGTTTTTGGGTGCAGTTGAGTCGATCGGACATGTTTCTCGAGAAAACACAACTTTCATAATCAGCGCTGAACCTATGCATTTAATGCCAGTGTGGGGCCCGTTTTCGAGCCGGTTTGGCGAAGGTGACCAAATCATGATATACATACCCAAACTTGGTTTTTGTGTGCATTGGAGTGGATAAGACAAGTTTCTCGTGAAAACACAACTTTCATAATTGACGCCGAACCTAAGCATTTAATGCACCGTGGGGCCCGCTTTCACGCCGGTTGTTGAAGGTGACCAAAACATGATATACATACGCAAACTTGGTTTTTTGGTGCAGTGGAGTGGATCGGACATGTTCCTCGCGAAAACACTTTCCCAATAGGCGCGGAACCTGTGCGTTTCATGCACCTGTGGGCACGTTTTCGTGTCCGTTTTTGAAGGTGACAAAATCATGATACACATACCCAAACTTGATTTTTGGGTGCAATAAAATGAATTGGACATGTTTTTTGGGAAAACAGAACTTTCATAATTGACGTCGAACCGGTGCATTTGAAGCACCTGAGGGGCCCGTTTTTGCGTCGATTTTTGATGGTGACCAAAACTTGATATACATACCCAAATTTTGGTTTTGGGGGCAATAGAGTGGACTGGACATGTTTTTCCTGAAAACACAACTCTCATAATCGACGTCGTACCTGAGCATTTAATGCACCTGTGGGGCCCATTTTCGCGCCAATTTTTTAAGGTGACCAAAACATGATATACATGCCCAAACTTAGTTTTTGGGTAGTGGCGTGGATTGGACATGTTTCTCGCGAAAATACAACTTTCATAATCGGCGTCAAACCTGTGCATTTAATGCACCTACGGGCCTGTTTTCGCGCCGGTTTTTGAAGGTGAGAAAAACATGATATACATATCCAATCGTGGTTTTTGGGTGCACGGACAGGTTTTGGTGAAAACACAACTTTCATAATCAGCGCCGAACCTGAGCATTTAATGCACCTGTGGGGCCCCTTTTCGCGCTGGTTTTTTAAGGTGACCAAAACATGATATACAGGCCCAAACTTTGTTTTTGGGTGCAGTGTATTGGATTGGACATGTTTCTTGCGGAAACACAACTTTCATAATTGGCGTCGAACCTGAGCATTTAATGCCCCTGTGGGGCCTATTTTCGCACCGGTTTGGCGAAGGTAACCAAAACTTGATATACATATCCAAACTTGGGTTTTGGGTGCAGTGGAGTTAATGAGACATGTTTCTCACGAAAACACAACTTCCTTAATCGGCGCCGAACCAGATCATTTAATGCACCTGTGGGTCCCGCTTTCGCGTCAGTTGTTGAAGGTGACCAAAACATGATATACATACCAAAACTTGGTTTTTGGGTGCAGTGGAGTGGATTGGACAAGTTCCTCGCGAAAACCCTTTCATAATGGGCGCGGAACCTGTGCATTTAATGCACCTGTGGACCCGTTTTCGCGTCGGTTTTTGAAGGTGACCAAAACATGATATACATGCTGGAACGTGGTTTTTGGGTGCAGTCGAGTGGATCGGACATGTTTCTGGCGAAAACACAACTTTCAAAATCGGCGCCGAACCTGAGCATTTAATGTACTTGTGGGGCCTGTTTTCTCGTCGATTTTTAAGGTGACCAAAACATGATATACATGCTCAAACTTGGTTTTTGAGTGCAGTGGAGTCGATCAGACTTTTTTCTCGCGAAAACACAACTTTCATAATCCGCGCCGAACTTGTGGATTGAATGCACCTGTGGGCCCGTCATCGCGCCAGTTTTTTATGGTGACAAAAACATGATACACATACCCAAACTTTATTTTTAGTTGCACAAGAGTGGATAGGACTTGTATTTCACGAAAATTCAACTTTCATTATGGGCGCCGAACCTGAGCATTTAGTGCCCCTGTGGGACCCGTTTTCATGCCGGTTTGGCGAATGTGACCAAAACATGATACACATACCAAAATTTGGTTTTTGAGTGTAGTGGAGTGGATCAAACTTGTTTCTCGCGAAAGAACAACTTTCCTAATCGGGGTTGAACCTGTGCATTTAGTGCCCCAGTGGGGTCCGTTTTCGCACCGGTTTGGCGAAGGTGACCAAATCATGATATACATTCCCAAACTTGGTTTTTGGGTGCAGTGGAGTGGATAAGACATGTTTCTCGCGAAAAAACAAATTTCATAATGCGTGCCGAACCTGAGCATTTAATGCACCTCTAGGGCCCGCTTTCACGTCTGTTGTTGAAGGTGACCAAAACATGATATATATACCCAAACTTGGTTTTTGGCTGAGGTGGAGTGGTTCGGACATGTTTCTCGGGAAAACTCAACTTTCATAATGGGCGCCGAACCTGAGCATTTGAAGCACCTCTGGGGCCCGCTTTCGCGCTGGTTATTGAAGGTGACCAAAACTTCATATATATAGGAAAACTTGGTTTTTGGGTGAGGTGGAGTGGTCGGACATGTTTCTCGAGAAAACACAACTATCATAATCGACGCAGAACCTGAGCATTTATTGCACCTTTGGGCCCGTTTTCGCGCCTGTTTTTGAAGGCGACAAAAGCATGATATACATACCCAATCTTTATTTTTGGGTCCAATAGAGTGAATGGGACATGTATTTCGTGAAAACATAACTTTAATAATCGGCGCTGAACCTGAGCATTTAATGCACCTGTGGGGCCTGTTTTCGCGTCGATTTTTTAAGGTGACCAAAACTTGGTATACATGCCAAACTTAGTTTTTCGGTGCAGTGGAGTGGATCGGACATGCTTCTCGTGAAAACACTTTCATAATGCGCGCGGAACCTTTGCATTTAATGCACCTGTGGACCCGTTTTCGCGTCGGTTTTTGAAGGTGACCAAAACGTGATATACATCCCGAAACGTGGTTTGTGCGTGCAGTGGAGTGGATCAGACATGTTCGTCGCGAAAACACAACTTTCATAATCGGCGCCGAACCTGAGCATTTAATGCCCCTATAGTGCCCGTATTCGCGTCGGTTTGGTGAAGGTGACCAAAACATGATATGGATACCCAAACTTGGTTTTTGGGTGTAGAGGAGTGGATCAGACATGTTTCTCGCGAAAACACAACTTTCAAAATCGGCGCCGAAACCTGAGCATTTAACGATCCTCTGGGGCCCGCATTCCCACCGGTTTGGCGAAGGTGACCAAACCCTGATATACATACCCAAACTGAGTTTTTGGGTGCTGGTGAGTGGATCAGACATGTTTCTCGAGAAAACACAACTTTCATAATCGGTGCCCCTGTGGGGCCCGTTTTCGCGCCGGTTTGTCGAAGGTGACCAAAATATGAAATACATACCGCAACATGTTTTTAGGGTGCAGTGGAGTGGATCAGACAAGTTTGTCGAGGAAACACAACTTTCATAATCTGCGCCGAACCTGAGCATTTAATGAACCTGAAGGGCCCGATTTCGCGTCGGTTGTTCAAGGTGGACAAAACATGATATATATACCCAAACATAGTTTTTGGGTGTAGTGGAGTGATCGAACGTGTTTCTCGCGAAAACACAACTTTCATAATCGGCGCCAAACCTAAGCATTTAATGCACTTGTGGGGCCATTTTTGCCTCGGTCTTTGAAGGGGACCAAAACATGATATACAAGCCCAAACTAAGTTTTTCGGTGCAGTGGAGTGCATCGAACATGTTTATTGCGAAAACACCTTCATAATCGGGGCGGAACCTCTGCATTTAATGCACCTGTGGGCCCGTTTTCGCGTCGGTTTTTGAAGGTGACCAAAACATGATATACATGTCCAAACATTGTTTTTGGGTGCAGTGGTGTAGATCCGACATGTTTTTCACAAAAACACAACTTTCATAATCTTTGCCAAACCTGAGCATTTAATGCCCCTGTGGGGCCCGTTTTCGTGCCGGTTTGACGAAGGTGACCAAAATATGATATACATACCCAAACTTTGTTTTTGGGTGCAGCGGAGTGGATCAGACATGTTTCTCGAGAAAACACAACTTTCATAATCGGCGTCGAACCTGAGCATTTAATGCACCACTGGGACCTGCTTTCGCACCGGTTGTTGAAGGTGACCAAAACAAGATATACATACCAAACTTGGTTTTTGGGTGCAGTGAAGTGGATCGGACATGTTTCTCGCGAAAACACGACTTTCATAATCGACGCCGAACCTGTGCATTTAATGCACTTGTGGGACCGTTTTCGCGCCAGTTTTTGAAGGTGACAAAAACATGATATATAAACCCAAACTTTCTTTCTGGGTCCAATAGAGTGGATGGGACACATTTTTCGCGAAAACATAACTTTCATAATCGACGTTGAACCTGAGCATTTAATGCACATGTGGGGCCTATTTTCGCGTCGGTTTTTGAAGGGGACCAAAACATGATATATATGCCCAAACATGGTTTTTGGGTGCAGTGGAGTGGATCGGACATGTTTCTCCCGAAAACAGTTTCATAATCGGCGCGGAACCGGTGCTTTTAATGCACCTGTGGCTCCGTTTTCGCGTCGGTATTTGAAGGTGACCGAAACTTGATATACATACCTAAACTTTGTTTTTGGGTGCAATAGAGTGGATTGAACATGTTTCTCGCGAAAACACAACTTTCAAAATCGGTGCGGAACCTGTGCATTTAATACACCTGTGGGGCCCGTTTTCACGGCGGTATTTTAAGGTTACAAAAACATGATATACATACGCAAACTTGATTTTTGGGTGCCCTGGAGTGGATTGGACATGTTTTTCTGGAAAACAGAACTTTCATAATCGACGTCGAAACGGTGCATTTCAAGGACCTGAGGAGCTCGTTTTCGCGTCAATTTTTAAAGGTGACCAAAACTTGATATACATACCCAGATTTTGTTTTTGGGTGCAATAGAGTATATCGGACATGTTTTTCACGAAAACACAACGCTCATAATCGGCGACGAACCTGAGTATTTAATGCACCACTGGGGCCTGTTTTCACGCCGGTTTTTGAAGGTCACCAAAACATGATATACATACCCAAACTTAGTTTTTGGGAGCAGTGGAGTGGATTGGACATGTTTCTTGCGAAAACACAACTTTCATAATCGGCGTCGAACCTGAGCATTTAATGCCCCTCTGGGTCCCGTTTTCGCGCCAGTTTGGTGAAGGAGACCGAAATATGATATGCATACCCAAACTTGGTTTTTGGATGCAGCGGAGTGGATCAGACAATTTTCTCGGGAAAACACAACTTTTATAATCGGCGCTGTACCAGTGCATTTGTTGCACCTGTGGGCCCCTTTTCGCGCCTTTTTTTTAGGTGTCAAAAATGTGATATACATACCCAAACTGTATTTTTGGGTGCAACAGAGTAGATTGGACATGTTTTTTTGCGAAAACACAACATTCATAATTGGCACCGAATCTGAGCATTTAATGCCCCTCTCGGGCCCGTTTTCGCGCTGGTTTGGCGAAGGTAACTAAAACAAGATATACATATCCAAATTTGGTTTTTGCGTGCAGTGTAGTGGATCGGACATAATTCTCGGGAAAACGCAACTTTCATAATCGGCGCCGAACCTGAGCATTTAATGCATCTGTGGGGCTCGATTTCGCGCCGGTTGTTCATGGTGGCCAAAACATGATATACATACTCAAACATGGTTTTTGGGTGCAGAGGAGTGGATCGGACATGTTTGTCAGAAAAACACAACTTTCATAATAGGCGCCGAGCCTGTGTATTTAATGCACCTGTGGGCTCGTTTTCGCGCCAGTTTTTGAAGGTGACAAAAACATGATATATGTACCCAAACATTATTTTTGGGTGCAATAGAGTGAATTGGACATGTTTTTCGCGAAAAAAGAACTCTCAAAATCGGCGCCTCGGTTTTTGAAAGTGACCAAAACATGATATACATGCCCAAACATGGTTTTTGGATGCAGTGGAGTGGATCGGAGATGTTTCTGGCGAAAACAAAACTTTCAAAATCGGCGCCGAATCTGAGCATTTAATACACCTTTATGGCGCGCTTTCCCGCCGGTTGTTGAAGGTGGCTATAACATGATATACATCCCCAAACATGATTTTTGGGTGCAGTGGAGTGGATCGGTCATGTTTTGTTACAGAAACACAACTTTCATAATCGGTGCCGAACTTGTGCATTTAATGCACCAGTGGGCAAGGTGACAAAACAGGATATACACACCCAAACTTTATTTTTGGGTGCAATAGAGCGGATAGGACATGTTTTTCGCGAAAACAGAAGTCAAATAGGGGGCGCCGAAACTGAGCATTTAATTCACCCGTGGGGCCTGTTTTCGCGCCTGTTTTTTAAGGTGACCAAAACATGATATACATGTCCAAACTTGGTTTTTGGGTGCAGTGGAGTGGATCGGACATGTTTCTCGGGAGAATACAACTTTCATAATCGGCGCCGAACCTAAGCATCAAATGCACCCTGTGGCCCGTTTTTGCGCCAGTTTGGCGAAGGTGACCGAAACATGATATACATACGAAAATTTGGTTTTTGGGTGCAGTGGAGTGGATCAGACATGTTTTTTGTGAAAACACAACTTTCATAATCGGTGCCGAACTTGTGCATTTAATGCACCGGTGGGCTAGGTGACAAAACAGGATATACACACCCAAACTTTATTTTTGGGTGCAATAGACCGGATTGGACATGTTTTTCGCGAAAACAGAAGTCAAATAGGGGGCGCCGAAACTGAGCATTTAATTCACCTGTGGGGCTTGTTTTCGCGCCCGTTTTTGAAGGTGACCAAAATATGATATACATAGCCAAACTTGGTTTTTGGGTGCAGTGGAGTGGATCCGACATGTTTCTCGGGAAAAAACAACTTTCATAATCAACGCCGAACCTGAGCATTTAATGCACCTGTGGGGCCCGCTTTCGCGCTGGTTGTTGAAGCTGACGAAAACATGATATACATACCCAAACGTGGTTTTTGTGTGCAGTGGGGTGGATCGGACTTGTTTCTCGCGAAAACACAACCTTCAAAATCGGGCCGAACCTGAGCATTTAATGCACCTGTGGGGCTCGATTACGCGCCGGTTGTTCAAGGTGGCCAAAACATGATATACATACTCAAACATGGATTTTGGGTGCAGTGCAGTGGATTGAACATGTTTGTCACGAAAACAAAACTTCCATAATCGGCGTCGATCTTGAGCCTTTAATGCACCATTGGGGCCCGTTTTCGCGTCGGTTTTTGAAGGTGACCAAAACACGATATACCAACTGAAACTTGGTTTTTTGGTGCACTGGAGTGGATTGGACATATTTTTTGCGAAAACAGAACTCTCAAAATCGGCGCCGATCCTGAGCGTTTAATGCACCGGTGGGGCCTGTTTTCACACCAATTTTGGAAGGTCACAAAAACATGATATACAAAAAAAACTTCGTTTTTGGGTGCAATGGAGTGGACTGGACAAGTTTTTCAGGAAAACAGAACTTTCATAATCGACACCGAACCGGTGCATTTAATGCCACAAAGGGTCCTGTTTTCGCGTAGGTTTTTAAAGGTGACCAAAACATGATATACTTACTCAAAATTTTTTTTGGTTGCAATACAGTGGATTGGACATGTTTCTCGCGAAAACACAACTTTCATAATCGGCGCCGAACCTGTGCATTTAATGCACCTGTGGGCCCGTTTTCGATCCGATTTTTGAAGGTGACAAAAACATGATATACATACCCAAACCTTATGTTTGGGTGCAGTGCAGTGGATCTAACATGTTTCTCAGGAAAAATTACCTTTCATAATCGGCGTCGAACCTAAGCATTTAAGGCACCTGTGGGGCCCGTTTTCGCGTCGGTTTTTGAAGGTCACCAAAACATGATATACATGCCCAAACTTTGATTTTGGGTGCAGTGGAGTGCATCGGACTTGTTTCTTGCGAAAACACCACTTTCGTAATCGCCGCTGAACTTGTGCATTTAATGCAGCTGTGAGCCCGATTTCCTGCTAGTTTTTGAAGGTGACCAAAACATGATATACGTACCCAAACATAGTCTTAGGTGCAGTGGAGTGTATTGGACGTGTTTCTCATGAAAACACAACTTTCATAATCGGTGTTGAACCAGTGCATTAATGCACCTGTCGGCCTGTTTTCGCACCGGTTTTTGAAGGTGACAAAAACATGATATACACCCAAACTTTATTTTTGGGTGCAATAGAATGGATTGGACATGTTTTCACGAAAACACAACTTTCATAGTTAGCGCCGAACCTGAGCATTTAATGCCCCTCAGGGGCTCGTTTTCACGCCGGTTTGGTGGATGTGACCAAAACATGATATATATACCCAAACATGGTTTTTGGGTGCAGTGGAGTGGATCAGACATGTTTCTCGCGAAAACACTTTCAAATGAGGCGCGGAACCTGTGCTTTTAATGCACTTGTCCGCCCGTTTTTGCGTCGGTTTTTTGAAGGTGACCAAAACTTGATATGGTTTTTTGGTGCAGTGAAGTGGATCAGACATGTTTCTCGTAAAAACACTTGCACAATGGGCGCGGAACCTGTGCTTTTAATGCACGTGTGGGCCTGTTTTCGCGTCGGTTTTTGAAGGTGACCAAAACTTGATATACATACCTAAACTTGGTTTTTGGGTGCAGTGGAGTGCATCGGACATGTTTCTCGCAAAAACACAAGTTTCATAATCGCCGCCGAACTTGTGCATTTAATGCAGCTGTGAGCCCGTTTTCGTGCTAGTTTTTGAAGGTGACCAAAACATGATATACGTGCCCAAACATAGTCTTAGGTGAAGTGGAGTGGATTGGACGTGTTTCTCACGAAAACACAACTTTCATAATCGGTGTTGAACCAGTGCATTAATGCACCTGTCGGCCTGTTTTCGCGCCGGTTTTTGAAGGTGACAAAAACATGATATACACGCCCAAACTTTATTTTTGGGTGCTATAAAGTGCATGCCCAAACTATATTTTTGGGTGCAGTGGAGTGGATCAGACATGTTTCTCGCGAGGACACAACTTTCATAATCGACGCTGAACCTGTGCATTTAATGCACATGTGGGGCCTGTTTTCACGCCTGTTTAGCAAAGGGGACCAAAACATGATATACATACCCAAACATGTGTTTTGGGTGCAACGGAGTGGATCCGACATGTTTCTCGCGAAAACACAACTTTCATAATTGGCGCCGAATGTGAGCATTTTATGCACCTGGGCGCCCGTTTTTGAAGGTGACAAAAACATGATATACACACCCAAACTTTATTTTCGGGTGCAATAGAGTGGATTGGACTTATTTTTTGCAAAAACACAACTTTCATATTTGGCGACGAACCTAAGCATTTAAATCCCTTGTGGGGCCTGTTTTCGCGTCGGTTTGGCAAAGGTGACCAAAACAAGATATACATACCTAAACTTGGTTTTTGAGTACGTGGAGTGGATCAGACATGTTTCTCGCGAAAATACAACTTTCATAATTTGATAGGACTTGAGGAGCCCGTTCTTTCGGTGAGGCGATAACTATCGATTTGGTGGAGTCGATCCTCACGGTCCGACTTCAAACGAACATGTCGGGTGCGACTTAGCAATCGTAGAACCAACTCCGAATGGTTATTGACTGTGCTGGACAGCAAGATCAACATGATAACGAAGATCAATTCTTGCAAGCAATCGAAGAACAAGATGTGGCAAATCCGGAATCTCTCACAATATGGGGTTCTCAAAGCTATCTAACAGTTGGTCATTGGACACAACTGAAGGTCAGAAAGTTTGCATATGAGCGAAACTATAACAAAAGAAAACCCGAGTCTTTTTGGTGGTGGCTGGGACCTTTAAATATTGTGGAGGATGAGAGGGGGTGCTGGGGTCGTCCTCAAACACTAGGACGCGCCCCTAATGGGCTCAACTTGATACATCGGCCATCCACCCAAGTTGGGGTGATGCAGCACTTTCTGAATTAGAACAACAACTGTCGCTCACTCGGATGTGATATGAAGGTGAGGCCATCCATTCAAAAGTAGACTTGATGAGCTTTTCAGAATGCACTTAAACACCCAAATATAATTCCATATGAAGTCGTGGCTTTTGTTGCAAGTTTGTACTGTTTTGTAGTCCGAATCGTCCATGTGTGAATATTTCCATGGACGTCCTCATGAGAGGACATGATGTCCACATCATCCTTACGCACTAGGAATTGAGTCGTCTTCGACGCAAGTTCAGAATGTAAAAGTGCCACACCAATATGCCCTCGTGAAATCATAAAGGGTGGAGGACATGGTGGTATGTACGTGGTCTCATCTTCCTCTCTCACTTGATTTGGAGTCGTCCTCGACTCAAGCACAGATTCAAAACCAGCTATGCCACCGTGCCTTATAGAAATCTCAAAAGGTGGAGGCCACGAGGGTATGTATGTGACCTCATCATCCTCCCTCGCTTTCATAATCGGCGCCAAACCTGTGGGGCCCATTTTCGCGCTGTTTGTTGAAGGTGAGCAAAAGATGATATACATACCCAAACTTGGTTTTTGGATGCAGTGGAGTGGATCGGACATGTTTCTGACGAAAACATAACTTTCATAATCGACGTCGAACCTAAGTATTTAATGCACCAGTGGGGTCTGTTTTCGCGCTGGTTTTTGAAGGTGGCCAAAACATGATATACACGCCCAAACATCGTTTTATATTCGGCACCAAACCTGTGCATTTAATGCACCTGTGGGCTCGTTTTCGGTACGGTTTTTGAAGGTGACAAAAACGTGATATGCATACCCAACCTTTATTTTTGGGTTCAATAGAGGGGATCGGACATGTTTTTGCAAAATCAGAATTTTCAAAATTGGCGCCGAACATGTGCATTTAATGGCCCTCTGGGTATTTAATACACTTTCATTATCGGCGCTAGTTTTTGAATGTGACCAAAACAAGATATACATGCCTATACTTTCTTTTTGGGTGCAATGGAGTCGATTGGACATTTTTTCACGAAAACACAACTTTCATAATCGATGCCGAACTCCTGCATTTAATGCACTTGTGAGGCCCATTTTCGCGCTGATTATGAAGGTGACCAAGACATGATATACATACCCAAACTTGGTTTTTGGGTGGAATGGAGTGGATGGGACAGGTTTGACGTGAAAACACTACTTTCATAATCGGCGCCGAACATGTGAATTTAATGCACCTCTGCGGCCTGTTTTGACGCTGGTTTTTAAAGGTGACCAAAACATGATTTACATACCCAAGCTTGATTTTTGGGTGCAATGGAGTGGATTGAACATGTTTGTCGCAAAAGCACAACTTTCATAATCGGTGCCGAACTTGTGCATTTAATGCACTTGTGGGGTCATTTTCGCGTCGATTTTTGAAGGTGTCCAAAACGTGATATAGATAGCCAATCTTGATTTTTGGGTGCAACGGAGTGGATTGGACATGTTTGTCGTGAAATCATAACATTCATAATCGGTGTCGAACCGGTCCATTTAATGCACGTATGGGGCTCGTTTTTGCGTCGATTATTTAAGGTGACCCAAACATGATATACATAGCCAAACTTGGTTTTTGGGTGCAATGGAGTGGACTGAATATATTTTTTGTGAAAACACAACTTTCATAATCGGCGTCGGACCAGTGCATTTAATGCATCTGTGGGGCTCGTTTTGATGTCGGTTTTTGAAGGTGGGCAAAACATGATATACATACCAAAACTTGAATTTTGGGTGTAGTGGAGTGGATTGGATTTGTCTTTTGCGAAAACACAACTTTTATAATCTGCGCTGAATCTATGCATTTAATGCACCTCTGTGGGCCCGTTTTCGCGTCGATTTTTTAAGGTAACGATTACATGATATACATAGCTAAACTTGGTTTTTGGGTGCACTGGAGTGGATGGCACATGTTTGTCACGAAAACACCACTTTCACAACCGGCGTCAGACAGGTGCATTTAATGAACCTGTGGGACCCATTTTCGCGCCGCTTTCTGAAGCCAAGCAAAACATGACATACATAGTCAAACTTGGTTTTTGGGCCGAATGGAGTGGATTGGACATGGTTGTCTCATAAACACAACTTTCATAATCGACGCACGAACCTGTGCAATTAATGCACCTGTGTAACCCGTTTTGCACCAGTTTTTCAAGTTGATTAAAACAAGATATACATATGCAAACTTGGTTTTTCGGTGTAATAGAGTGTATTGGACTTGTTTCGCGCAAAAACATAAGTTTCATAATCAGTGCCGAATCGGTGCATCTAATGCACCTATGAGGCCCGTTTTCGCGTCGGTTTTGAAGGTGACCAAAACATGATATACATATCTAAGCATGGTTTTTTGGTGTAATAGAGTGGATTGCACATATTTGGCATGAAAACACAACTTTCATAATCGGCGCCGAACCTGTGCATTAACGCACCTGTGGGAACTGTTTTATCGCCGGTTTTTTATGGTGGCCAAAATATGATATACATACCCAAACATGGTTTTGAAGGTAACCAAAACATGATATACATAAGAAAACTTCGTTTTTGGGTGCAAAGGAGTGGATTGGACATATTTGTCGTGAAAACACAACTTTCATAATCGAGGACGCACCGGTGTATTTAATGCACCTGTGGGGCCCGTTTTTGTGCCTGTATATTAAGGTGACCAAGACGTGATTTATATAGCCAAACTTGGTTTTTGGGCGTGATGGAGTGCATTAGACACGTTTGTCATGAAAACACAGGTGCATCTGTTTTCACGTCGCTTTTTAGGTAGGCCAAAACATGATATAGATACCCAAACTTGGTTTTTGCGTTTAATAGAGTGGATGGACAAGTTTCGAGTGAAAACACGACTACAAAAATCGGTGCCGAACCGTTGCGTTGAATGCACCTATGAGGCCCGTTTTCGCGCCGGTTTTGAAAGTGACCAAAACATGATATACATTTGTAAACTTCGTTTTGAGTGCAATTGACTGGATTAGACATGTTTGTCATAAAAACACAACTTTCATAATTGACGTCGAACCTATGCATTTATACATGGCCAAACTAAGTTTTATTTTGTAGTGGCGTGGATCAGATATGTTTCTCAGGAAAATACAACTTTCATAATCGACGCCGAGCATTAGCATTTAATGCACCTATGGGGCTCGCTTTCGTGTCAGTTTTTGAATGTGTCCAAAACCTGATATACATACCCAAACTTGGTTTTTGGGTGCAGCGGAATGGATCAGACAGGTTTCTCGTGGAAACATTTTCAAAATGGGCGCGGAACCAGTGAATTTAATGCACCTGTGGGCCCGTTTCTGCATCGGTTTTTGAAGGTAACTAAAACTTTATATACATACCTAAACTTTGTTTTCGGGTGCAATCGAGTGGTTGGACATGTTTTTCACGAAAACACAACTTTCATAATCGAGGCCGAAACTGAGCATTTAATGCACTGGTGGGATCCGTTTTCGCGCCGGTTTTTGGAGGTGACCAAAACATGATATACATGCCCAAACTTGGTTTTTGGGTGGAGTGGAGTTGATCGGACATGTTTCTCGTTAAAACACAACTTTCAAATTCGGCACCGAACCGGTGCATTTAATGCACTTGTGAGCTCGTTTTCAGGGCCGGTTTTTGAAGGTGACAAAAATATGATATACATACCTAAACTTTATTTTTGGTTGCAATAGAGTGGATTGGACACGTTTTTCGCGAAAGCACAACTTTCAAAATTGGCGACGAACCGAAGCATTTAATGCCCCTATGGGGCCTGTTTTCGCGCCGGTTTGGCGAAGGTGACCAAAACATAATATACGTACCCAAACATGGTTTTTGGGTGCAGTGAAGTGGATCAGACATGTTTCTCGCAAAAACACAACATTCATAATCGGCGCCGAACCTGAGCATTTAATGCACCTGTGGGGCCCGATTTCGCGCAGGTTGTTGACAGTGATCAAAACTTGATATACATACCCAAACATGGTTTTTGCGTGCAGTGGAGTGGATCGTACATGTTTGTCGTGAAAGCACAACTTTCATAATTGGCGCCGAACCTGTGCATTTAAGGAACTTGTGGGCGCCGTTTTTACGCCGGTTTTTCAATTGACCAAAACATGATATACATACCCAAATATTATTTTTGGGTGTAATAGAGTGGATTGGACATGTTTGTCACGAGAACACAAGTTTTATAATCGGCGCCGAACCTGTGCATTTAATGCACCTGTGGGGCCCGCTTTCGCGCCGATTGTTGACGGTGACTAAAACATGATATACATACCCAAACAAGGTTTTTGGGTGCAATGGAGTGGATCGGACATGTTTCTCGCGAAAACACAACTTTCATAATCGGCGCCGAACCTGTGCATTTAATGCAGCTGTGGGCCCGTTTTCGTGCCAGTTTTTTGAGGTGACCAAAACATGATATATGTGCCCAAACTTAGTCTTAGGTGCAATGGAGTGGATTGGACGTGTTTCTCACGAAAACACAACTTTCATAATCGGCGTTGAACCAGTGCATTTAGTGCACCTGTCGGCCCGCTTTTCCGCTGATGAGGACATCACTTCCACAGACACAACCAAACTAATTGCACAAGAAGGACCCATGACACGAGCTCGAGCGCGTCAACTTAATTGAGTCAAGTCATTTCTCACTGTCTATAGTAGTTCTTCTCAGAATGGGGTACTACTAAATCCTTGTGGTGATTTTGTTATGATTAGGAACATAGGAGGAGCACCAGGACCCAAAAGCAGGATCGGACCATCAATCAGGGCTGGATTGTTTCGGTCATAACTTTTCACTCCAGATGTTGTTGAAGGCAAATAAGTACTCATAGGAAAGATCTCAAAGTCTACTTTCAGATGGGTCCAATCTCAACTTCAAACTCCTCTAGACGTGATCAGAATCGTCAGAAAGGCGTTCGGACCTCCAGTCATGGGCTGAGGCCCATTGTATCCAGTCTAGCCCATTAGGGGCCCTCTCTAAGTTAGGGTTTGAGTCCCCCCCACGCCTCCAGGACGTCTTCCCACTATATAAACCTGTGGCAGCCGTCATTTGAGGGTGGGTTTTGTTCAGATGCAAGTTTAGCCTTAGCTACTTCCTTGTAAACGCGTGTGTCGACGAGACCACCCGATTTGCTTGATTCAGAACCCCAATTTCG
>BCLG01000304.1:209386-224982 GCA_001602295.1 Zoysia matrella
TATACACACCCAAACTTTATTTTTGGGTGCAATAAAGTGGATTGGACATGTTTGTCACGAAAACACAACTTTTATAATTGGCGCCGAACCTGAGCATTTAATGCCCCTGTGGGGCCCGTTTTCGCGTCGATTTTTGAAGGGGTCCAAAATGTGATATAGATAGACAAACTTGATTTTTGGGTGCAACGAATGGATTGGACATGTTTGTCATGAAATCACAACATTCATAATCGGAGTCGAACCGGTCCATTTAATGCACCTGTGGGTCCCGTTTTCGTGTCGATTATTTAAGGTGACCAAAACATGATATACATAACCAAACTTGGTTTTTGGGTGCAATGGAGTGGACTGGATAAATTTTTCGTGAAAACACAACTTTAATAATCGACGCCAGACCAATGCATTAAATGAATCTATAGGGCTCGTTTTCTTGTCGGTTTTTGAAGGTGGCCAAAACAAGATATAAATACCCAAACTTAGATTTTGGGTGCAGTGGAGTGGATTGGACATGTTTGTCGCGAAAACATAACTTTCATAATTGGCGCAAGAACCGGTGCATTTAACACACCTCTGGTGCCCATTTTAACGTCTGATTTTCGAAGGTGACGAAAACATGATATACATAGCCAAACTTGGTTTTTGGGTGCACTGGAGTGGATTGCACATGTTTGTCACGAAAACACCACTTTCACAATCGGCGCCAGACCGGTGCATTTAATGAACCTGTGGGACCCATTTTCGCGATGCTTTTTGAAGACGAGCAAAACATGACATATATAGTAGAAGTTGGTTTTTGGGTCGAATGGAGTGGATTGGACATGGTTGTCGCATAAACACAACTTTTATAATCGGTGCACGAACCGGTGCAATTAATGCACCTGTGTAACCCGTTTTGCGCCAGTTTTTCAAGCCGACTAAAACATGATATACATACGCAAACTTGGTTTTTCGGAGTAATAGAGTGGATTGGACATGTTTCGTGAAAAAACACAACTTTCATAATCGGAGCCGAATCGGTGCATTTAATGCACCTATGAGGCTCGTTTTCGCGTCGGTTATGATGGTGACCAAAACAAGATATACATAGCCAAACTTGATTTTTGGGTGCAACGGAGTGGATTGGTCATGTTTGTCGCAAAATCACCACTTTCATAATCGACGCCGAAACGATGCATTTAATGCATCTTTGGGGCCCGTTTTCGCTCCAAATTTTTAAGGTGACCAAAACATGATATACAAACTCAAACATGGTTTCTGGGTGAAATAGAGTGGATTGGACATGTTTGTGGCCAAAACACAACTTTCATAATCGGTGCCAAACCGATGCATTTAATGCTTCTCAGGGACCCGTTTTCGCGCCGCTTTTCGAAGCTGAGCAAAATATGATATACATAGTCGAACTTGGTTTTCCGGTCCAATGGAGTGGATTGGACATAGTTGTCGTGAAAACACAACTTTCATAATCAACGCACAAACCGTGAATACTAGTGGGGCCCATTTCGCGTCGGTTTTTGATGGTGGGTAAACATGATATACGAAGCCAACATTGGTTTTTGGGTGCACGGAGTGGATTTGACACTGTTGTCATGAAAACACAACTTTCATAATCGGCGCCGGAGCGGTGCATTTAACGCACCTGAGGGGGCCGTTTTGGCGTCGGTTTTTGAAGGTGATCAAAACATGATATACATGGCCACAGTTGGTTTTTGGGTGCGACGGAGTGGATTGGATAAGTTTTTCATGAAAACACCACTTGATTTCTGAGTATCTTGGAGTGGATTGGACATGTTTGTGGCGAAAACACAACTTTTATAAACGAGGCACGAACTTGTGCATTTAATGCACCTGTGGACCTGTTTTCGTGCCAATTTTGTAAGGGGACTAAAACTTGATATACATTGCCAAACTAGGTTTTTGGGTGGAATGGAGTGGATGGGACATGTTTTTCGCGAAAACACAACTTTCATATTCAACGCCGAAGCGGTGCTTTTTATGCACATGTGGGACCCATTTTCTCGCCACTTTTTGAAGGTGAGCAAAACATGATATACTTGTCGAACTTGGTTTTGGGCTCCAATGGAGAGGATTGGATATGGTTGTCGCGAAAACACTACTTTTATATTCGGCACACGAACCGATGCATTTTATACACTTGTGGGGCTCACTTTCGCGTCGGTTTTTGTAGGTGATCAAAATGTGGTATACATAGCCAATCTTTGTTTTTTTGGTACAACGAAGTGGATTTGACATGTTTGTCGCGAAAACACAAAAAAAATTAGTAGATCGCTAGGTGTTCTCCTGTCCAAGCTGTGTTTAGCCTTTGCATAATTTTATTTCAGAATCCATACTGTTGCGTTTGTGTCTTTCGTTTGTGTTTTGGTTGCTGGATTTCGTGATCTTTTTGTATCCAGATATTTTCCTTCATCATTCATCCACATCGTGTGCAGATCTGTTATCGTGTCACATCTGTTAATTGTTTCTTTTGAATTGAAAATTTATCCCACCCACCCACCCATATTTCGATCACAACCACATCCACGCTTCATATATCCACATCTCCATATTTCTCCGCTGCTCAATCATCCACAAAAACGCCCCCAAAATTCGCATCAAATTTGAAATACGAATCTGTTTTCAGCCTTTCAAACAAATCTGATTCGGAGATCCATCATTAAAATAGTCATAAACTTTGTTTCTCTACTCCAAATTAGACATATAAGTACTTTTTGGATATCTACAAAAAAATTTCACATCCTCCCATGATCCTAGATTCAACAAATTCAGAACAGAAGTTTCTATTTTCGCGCTCCGAAGTTTCAGCACATATTTAACCGAAATTGGAGATTTTCTCAAGGCCACATCTTTAATCATATTGATCTGAAATTTTGTCGTGTATCATCTTTTGTGCTTCTAGTGCAGAAAATAATATCCGAAAAATAAAATAAAAATAAAAAATTTTGAAGACCAAGAAGCTGGGAATTAACCTTCGCTGATTTTTCAAGTGCTGAATAGTTTGTTGATTTCTGGAGCCTTATCATTTGTATTGTTGCTGCCCTTTGATATCTTCCTTCATATTCTTGTAACATCTGGAATTGTTTATAAGATAGGGCCAGTAACTAGAACATAATACTTAGAACACTTATTCAATATTACTATCTGTTAAAGAATTGTGTTTCTTTAATCATTATTTCAGCCCTCCAAGCTCCACACATATACCTCGGATCAGGACTGTATTTGACCCTGTAATTGTAGAATTATGACTCCCTGGTTTCTCCAGCAACTGGTTGCACGATCCTTTGCTTTGCTTTGGTAAGAATCTTACAAGAGCTCGATAAGGCGTTTTCTTTTGCGGAATTTTCACCACCCACTCACTGTAGTTGCAGGAATAATATTTTTGCTGTCCATATGCTATTTTCAAACCATGACAAGAAGCAAAAGAGGTGAATACAATAATGTTGCGACAAACTTTGCGAGATGTAATCTACCACAAAGAGATGTTGCACATAATCAAAAGACACATAAGTTTCAGACCATTGCTACATCATGTTCTTCACAAGTAACTATATTCTTTCATATCTTCCTTTATATGATGGTTTAGATTGTACTAAATATATTGTTTAGGAAAATGATATGGATAATCTATTTGGACAATGCCGTATGAGTGAAAGGAGAAAGCTTTCGAATGTTGGTCATGCATTAGTTGATCATGCTTTAACTTTGTGGCAACATTTCTATATAACAAAAATATATCCTCTGACATGGAGTGATGCTAAAATTTTTTTGAGAAAATTTTTTGTTGATACATCTTTGAAATCTATGTCTAGTTGTGATGAACACTCTTTCGAGGGTGAGTTTTCTACTGTACCTCCTATTGCATCTAACATTTTGTAGGAAATTGAGATCAAACAAGAAGATAAAAATGATACATACAAGGAGAAAGAAGAGATACACAATGTTTCATGCATAGCCCAAGATGAGATTGATGACAACACGTCAAAAGGTATTGCTGAAAATGAGAAGAAAATTATTCAACATCGATAAAAAATTGACAATAATTTTGTTGCGCTGAAATTTTTTGGCTATCCTACTTTTGTAAAGCAACCACTAGTATCACCTGTTATCTATTTATCTTTGTCAATGTTCGATTCGCCCACTAGTTCTTGTGATAAGGAAAGGTTGTGTGCTGATATTTCTATTCTTCCTATGCAACAAGAAGAAAATGAATACGATACTCCTAATTCTTATCCATTCACTAGCGGATTGGACATAGTTTTCATGAAATCACAACTTTTATAATCGGTGCTGAACCTGAGCATTTTCTACACCTGTGGGGTCTGTTTTCGAGCCGGTTTTTGAGGGTGACCAAACCATGATATACATGCTCAAACATTGTTTTTGGGTGCATTGGAGTGAATTGGACATGTTTCTCGTGAAAACACATCTTTCATAATCAGTGCAGAACCTGTGCATTTAATGCACCTATGGGCACGTTTTCGCGCCGGTTGTTGAAGGTGACCAAAACATGATGTACATGCCCAAATATCGTAATAGGGAGCAGTGGAGTGGATTGTACATGTTTCTTGCGAAGACACAACTTTCATAATCGGCGCCGAACCTATGTATTTAATGCACCTGTGGGCCCATTTTCGTGCTGGTTTTTGAAGGTGACAAAAACATGATATACATACCCAATCTTTATTTTTGGGTGCAATAGAGTGGATTGGACATGTTTTTCGCGAAAACACAACTTTCATAATTGGCGCCGAACTTGAGCATTTAATGCCCATGTGGGGCTCGTTTTCGCGCCGGTTTGGCGAAGGTGACCAAAACATGTTATACATTCCCAAACTTTGTTTTTGGGTGCAGTTGAGTGGATCAGACATGTTTCTCGAGAAAACACAACTTTCATAATCGACGCCGAACCTAAGCATTTAATGCACCTGTGGGGCACGCATTCGCGTCGGTTGTTGAAGGTAACCAAAACATGATATACATACCGAAACTTAGTTTTTGGTGCAGTGCAGTGGATCGGACATGTTTCTCGCCAAAACACAACTTTCATAATCGACGCCGAACCTATGGGCCCGCTTTATCGCCGGTTGTTGAAGGAGACCAAAACATGATATACATACCTAAATTGGTTTTTGGGTGCAATGGAGTGGATCAGACCTATTTCTCGCGAAAACACAACTTTCATATTTGGCGTCGAACCTGTGCATTTAATGTACTTGCGGCGCTCGTTTTCGCCCCAGTTTTTGACAGTGAACAAAACATAATTTTTGGGTGCAATAGAGTGGATTCGACATGTTTTTCGCGAAAACACAAATTTCATAATCGGCGCTGATCCTGAGCATTTAATGCACCGGCGGCGCCTGTTTTCACGCCGATTTTGGAAGTTTACAAAAACATGATATACAAACAAAAACTTGGTTTTTCGGTGCAATGGAGTGGATTGGATATGTTTTTCGAAAAAACAAAACTTTCATAATCGACGCCGAACCGGTCCATTAAAAGCATCTGAGGGGCCCATTGATATACATACCCAAATTTTGTTTTTGGGCACAATAGAGTGGATTGGACATGTTTTTCACGAAAACACAACTCTCATAATCGGTGCCGAACCTCAGCATTTAATGCACTTGTGGGGATTGTTTTCGTGACGGTTTTTGAAGGTAACCAAAACATGATATACATGCCCAAACATCGTTTTAGGTTGCAGTGGAGTGGATCGGACAAGTTTCTCGCGAAAACACAACTTTCATAATCGGCGCCGAACCTGTGCATTTATTGCACCTATGGGTCTGTTTTCGCGCTAGTTTTTGAAGGTGACAAAAACATGATATACACACCCAAACTTTTTTTTGGTTGCAACAGAGTGGATCCGTTTTCGCGCCGGTTTGGAGAACGTGACCAAAACTTGATATACATACCCAAACTTGGTTTTTGGGTGCAGTGGACCGGATCGGATATGTTTCTTGCAAAAACACAACTTTCATAATCGGCGCCGAACCTGAGCGTTTAATGCAGCGGTGGGCCAGTTTTCGCGCCAGCTTTTGAAAGTGACCAAAACAAGATATACATACCCAAACTTAGTCATAGGGTGCAGTGGAGTGGATTAGACATGTTTTTCGCGAAAATGCAACTTTCATAATTGGCGTCGAACCTGTGCATTAAATGCACCCGTGGGCCCGTTTTCGCGCCTGTTTTTGAAAGTGACAAAAACATGATATACATACCAAAACTTTATTTTTGGGTGCAATATAGTGGATTGGACATGTTTTTTTTGCGAAAACACAACTTTCATAATCGGCGCCGATCATGGGCATTTAATGCACCTGTGGGGCCTGTTTTCGCGTCGGTTTTTAAAGGTGACCAAAACATTATATACATGCCCAAGCATCGTATTAGGGTGCAATGGAGCGGATTGGACATGTTTCTAGTGAAAACACTACTTTCATAATCGACGCCGAACCTGTGCATTTAATGCACCTATTGGCCCGTTTTCGGACCGGTTTTTGAAGACGATAAAAACATGATGTACATACCCGAACTTTATTTTTGGGTGCAATGGAGTGGATTGGACATGTTTTTCGCGAAAACACAATTTTCATAATCGGCGCCGATCCTGAGCATTTAATGCACCTATGGGGCTTGTTTTCGCGTCGGTTTTTGAAGGTGACATAAAGATTATATACATGCCCAAGCATCGTTTTAGGGTGCAATGGAGCGGATTGGTCTTGTTTCTCGTGAAAACACTACTTTCATAATCGACGCCGATCCTGCGCATTTAATGCACCTATGGGCCCGTTTTCGAACTGGTATTTGAAGGTGACAAAAACATGATATACATACCCAAACTTTATTTTTGGGTGCAATAGAGTGGATGGGACATGTTTTTCACGAAAACACAACTTTCATAATTGGCGCCGAACCTGTGCATTTAATGCCCCTATGCAGCCTGTTTTCGTGCCGGTTTGGCCAACGAGACCAAAACAAGATGTACATATCAAAACTAGGTTGTTGGGTGTAGTGGAGTGGATCAGGCATGTTTCTCGGGAAAACACAACTTTCATAATCGACGTCGAACCTAAGCATTTAATGCCCCTACGGGCCCGTTTTTGCGTCAGTTTTTGAATGTGACCAAAACATGATATATATATATGCCCAATCGTGGTTTTTGGGTGCAATGGAGTGGATGGGACAGGTTTTTGGCGAAAGCACAACTTTCATAATTGGCGTCGAACCTAAGCATTTAATGCACCTGTGGGGCCGTTTTCGTGTCGGTTTTTGAAAGTGACCAAAACATAATATACATGCCCAAACTTGGTTTTTGGGTGCAGTGGAGTGCATCGGACATGTTTCTTGCGAAAACATAACTGTCATAATCGGCGCCGAACTTGAGCATTTGATGCACCTGTGGGGCCCGTTTTCGCGTCAGTTTTTGAAGGTGACCAAAACTTGATATACATGACCAAACATAGTTTTTGGGTGCTGTGGACTGGATTGGACGTGTTTCTCGTGAAAACACAACTTTCATAATCGGGGTCGTACGTGAGCATTTAATTCCCCTGTGGGGCCCGTTTTTGCGTTGGTTTGGCGAAGGTGACCAAAACATGATATACATCTCCAAACTTGGTTTTTGGGTGAAGTGGAGTGGATCAGACATGTTTGTAACAAAAACAGAACTTTCAAAATCGGCGCCGAACCTGAGTTTTTAATGCGCCTGCGGGGCCCGCCTTCACGCCGGTTAATGAAGGTGACCAAAACATGATATACATACCCAAACTTGGGTTTTGGGTGCAGTGGAGTGGATCGGACAAGTTTCTCGCGAAAACACTTTCATAATCGGCGCAGAACTTGTGCATTTAATACACCAGTGGGGCCTGTTTTCGCGTCGGTTTTTGAAGGTGAGCAAAACATGATATACATGCCCAAACGTGGATTTTGGGTGCAGTGGAGTGGATGGGACAGGATTCTGGCAAATATACAACTTTTATAATTGGCGTCGAATCTCAGCATTTAATGCTCCTGTGGGGCCTGTTTTCGTGTGGGTTTTTGAAGGTCTGCAAAACAAGGTGTACATGCGCAAACTTGGTTTTTGGGTGTAGCGGAGTGGATCAGACATGTTTCTCGCGAAAACAAAAGTTTCATACTCGGCACCGAACCTGAGCATTTGATGCACCAGTGGGGCCCGTTTTCGCGCCGGTTGATGAGAGTGACTAAAACATGATATACATACCCAAACATGGTTTTTGGGTGCAGTGGAGTGGATCAGACATGTTTTTTGCGAAAACACTTTCATAATCGGTGCGGAACTAGTGCATTTAATGCACCTGTGGGCCCGTCATCACGCCAGTTTTTTGAGGTAACAAAAACATGATGTACATACCCAAACTTTATTTTTGGGTGCACTAGAGTGGATTGGACATGTTTTTCGCGAAAACACAACTTTCTTAATCGGTGCCGAACCTGAGCATTTAATGCACCTATGGGGACCTTTTTCACGCTGGTTTTTGAAGGTGACCAAAACATGATATAAATGCCCAAACAAAGTTTTTGGGTGCAGTGGCGTCGATTGGACGGACATGTTTCTCGCGAATACACAACTTTCATAATCGGCGCGGAACATGTGCATTTAATGCACCTGTGGGCCCTTTGTCGTGTCTGTTTTTTGAAGGTGACCTTAACTTGATATACATACCTAAACTTTGTTTTTGGGTACAATAGAGTTGATTGGACATGTTTTTCGCGAAAACTCAACTTTTATAATCGGCGTCAAACCTGAGCATTTAATGTACCTGTGGGCCCGTTTTCGCCCCGTTTTTTGAAGGTGACCAAAACATTATACACATACCAAAATTTGGTTTTTGGGTGCAGAGGAGTGGATCGGACATGTTTCTTGCGAAAACACAACGCTCATAATCGGCGCCGAACCTGTGCATTTCATGCACCTGTGGGGCCTCTTTTCGCGCCAGTTTTTTAAGGTGACCAAAACATGATATACATACCCAAACATAGTTTTTGTGAGCAGTGGAGTGGATCGGACATGTTTCTCGCGAAAACACAACATTGATAATCGACGTCGAACCTGAGCATTTAATGCCACTGTGGGGCCCGTTTTCGCGCCGGTTTGGCCAACTTGACCAAATCATGATCTACATACCAAAACTTGGTTTTCGGGTGCAGTGGAGTGGATCAGACATGTTTCTCGCGAAAACACATCTTTCATAATCGGCGCCGAACCTGAGCATTTAATGCATAGTGGGGCCCGCTTTCACGCCGGTTGTTGAATTTGACCAAAACATCATATACATACCCAAACTTGGGTTTTAGGTCCAGTGGAGTGGATCAGACATGTTTTTCGTGAAAACAAAACTTTCATAATCAACGTCGAACCGGTGGATTTAAAGCATCTAAGGGGCCCTTTTTGCGTCGATTTTTGAAGGAGACCAAAACTTGATATACATACCCAAGTTTTGTTTTTGGTTGCAATAGAGTGGATTGGACATTTTTTTCACGAAAACACAACTCTCATAATCGGTGCCGAACCTGAGCATCTAGTGCACCCGTAGGCCCGTTTTCGCGTCGGTTTGTGAAGGTGACCAAAACATGATATACATGCCCAAACTTAGTTTTTGGGTGCAGCGGAGTGGATCAGATATGTTTCTTGCGTAAACACAACGCTCATAATCAGCGCCGAACCTGAGCATTTAATGCACTTGTGGGGCCCCTTTTCGCGCCAGTTTTTTAAGGTGACAAAAACATGATATGCATACCCAAACTTTATTTTTGGGTGCACTAGAGTGGATTGGACTTATTTTTCGCGAAAACACAAGTTTCATAATTGGCGTCGAACCTGAGCATTTAATACCCCTGTGGGGCCCGTTTTCGCGTCGGTTTGGCGAATGTGACCAAAACATGATACACATACAAAAATTTGGTTTTTGGGTGCAGCGGAGTGGATTGGACATGTTTCTTGCGAAAACACAACGCTCATAATCCGCGCCGAACCTAAGCATTTAGCGCACCTGTGGGGCCCCTTTTCGCGTCAGTTTTTTAAGGTGACAAAAACATGATATACATACCCAAACTTTATTTTTGGGTGGACTAGAGTTGATTGGACTTATTTTTCGCGAATACACAACTTTCATAATGGGCATCGAACCTGAGCATTTAATGCCCCTGTGGGGCCCGTTTTCGCACCGGTTTGGCAAAGGTGACCAAATCCTGATATGCCTTCCCAAACTTGGTTTTCGATTGCAGTGGAGGGGATAACACATGTTTCTCGCAAAAACACAACTTTCATAATCGGCGTCGAACCTTGAGCATTTAATGCACCGCGGGGCACGCTTTCGCATCGGTTGTTGAAGGTGACCAAAACTTCATATACGTACCCTAACATTGTTCTTGGGTGTAGTGGAGTGGATCGCACATGTTTGTCGCGAAGACACAACTTTCATAATCGGTGCCGAACCTGAGCATTTAATGCACTGCGGAGCTCGCTTTCGCTTCGGTTTATGAAGGTGACCAAAACTTCATATACATAGCCAAACTTCGTTTTTGGGTGCAGTGAAGTGGATCAGACATGTTTCTCCCGAAAACACTTTCATAATGGGCGCGGAACCTATGCTTTCAAGGCACCTGCGGCCCTGTTTTCGCGTCATTTTTTGAAGTTGACCATAACTTGATATACATGCCCAAACGTGGTATCTGGGTGGAGTGGAGTGGATCGGACAGGTTTCTGGCAAAAATACAACTTTCATAATCGGCGCGAAACATGTGCATTTAATGCACCTGTGGGCCCGTTTGTCGTGTCTGTTTTTTGAAGGTGACCGAAACTTGATATACATACCTAAACTATGTTTTTGGGTACAATAGAGTGGATTGGACATGTTTTTCGCGAAAACTCAACTTTTATAATTGGCGTCGAACCTGAGCATTTAATGCACCTGTGGGCCCGATTTCGCCTCAATTTTTTAAGGTGACCAAAATATGATATACATGCCCAAACTTGGTTTTTGGGTGCAGTGGAGTGGATCGGACAAGTTTCTCGCGAAAACACAACTTTCATAATCGGCCCTGAACCTGTGCATTTAATGCACCTATAGGCCCGTTATCGCGCCTGTTTTTTAAGGTGACAAAAACATGATATACATACCCAAACTTTCTTTTTAGGTCCAATAGAGTGGATGGGACACGTTATTCGCGAAAACATAACTTTCATAATCGGCGCCGAACCTGAGCATTTAATGCACCTGTGGGCCCGTTTTCGTGCTAGTTTTTTAAGTTGACAAAAACTTGATGTACATACCCAAATTTTATTTTTGGGTGCACTAGAGTGGATTGGACATGTTTTTCGCAAAAACACAACTTTCATTATTGGCGCCGCACCTGAGCATTTAATGCCCATGTGGGGCCTGTTTTCGCGCCGGTTTTTGAAGGTGACCAAAACATGATATACATGCCCAAACTTGGTTTTTGGGTGCAGTGGTGTGGATCAGACATGTTTCTCGCGAAAACACAACTCTCACAATCGGCGCGGAACCTGAGCATTTAATGCACCTGTGGGGCCCGTTTTCGCGCCGGTTTTTAAAGGTGACCAAGACATGATATACAAGCCCAAACATAGTTTTTGGGTGCTGTGGAGTGGATTGGACATGTTTCTCACGAAAACACAACTTTCGTAATCGGCATCGAACCTAAGCATTTAATTCCCTTGTGGGGTCCGTTTTTGCGTCGGTTTCGCGAAGGTGACCAAAACATAATATATATGTCCAAACTTTGTTTTTGGCAGAAGTGGAGTGGATTAGACATGTTTCTAACAAAAACAAAAATTTCATAATCGGCGCCAGACCTGAGCCTTTTATGCGCCTGCGGGGCCCGCCTTCATGCCGGTTGATGAAGGTACTAAAAGATGATATACATACCCAAACATGGTTTTTGGGTGCAGTGGAGAGCATCAGACAATTTTGTCGCGAAAACACTTTCATAATCGGCACGAAACCTGTGCATTTAATGCACCTATGGGCCCGTTTTCGCGTCAGTTTTTGAATGTGACCAAAACATGATTTATATACCCAAACGTGGTTTTTGGGTGCAGTGGAGTGGATGGGACAGGTTTCTGGCGAAAGCACAACTTTCATAATTGGCGTCGAACCTAAGCATTTAATGCACCCGTGGGGCCGTTTTCGTGTCGTTTTTTGAAGGTGACCAAAACATGATATACAATCCCAAACTTTGTTTTTGGGTGCACTGGAGTGCATCGGACATGTTTCTTGCGAGAACACAACTCTCATAATCGGCGCGGAACTTGAGCATTTGATGCACCTGTGGGGCCCGTTTTTGCGTCGGTTTTTGAAGGTGACCAAAACATGATATACATGTCCAAACATAGTTTTTGGGTGCTGTGGATTGGATTGGACGTGTTTCTCGCAAAAACACAACTTTCATAATCGGGGTCGAACCTGAGCATTTAATTCCCCTGTGGGGCCCATTTTCACGTCGGTTTGTCGAAGGTGACCAAAACTTGATATACATACCCAAATTTTGTTTTTGGGTGCAATAGAGTGCGTTGGACATGTTTTTCACGAAAACACAACTCTCATAATCGGTGCCGTACCTGAGCATTTAATGCACCTGTGGGGCCCGTTTTGGCGCCGGTTTTTGAAGGTGACCAAAACATGATATACGTGCCCAAACTTAGTTGTTGGGTGCAGTGGCGTCGATTGGACGGACATGTTTTTCACGAAAACACAACTCTCATAATCGGTGCCGTACCTGAGCGCACCTGTGGGGCCCGTTTTGGCGTCGATTTTTGAAGGTGACCAAAACATGATATACGTGCCCAAACTTAGTTGTTGGGTGCAGTGGCGTCGATTGGACGGACATGTTTCTCGCGAAAACACAACTTTCATAATCGGCATCGAAACCTGTGCATTTAATGCACCGGTGGGGCCCGTTTTCGCACCGGTTTGACGAAGGTGACCAAAACATGATATACAAACCCAAACTTGGTTTTTGGGTGCAATGGAGTGGATCCGACAGGTTTCTGGCAAAATCACAACTTTCATAATCGGCGCCGAACCTGAGCATTTAATGCCCATGTGGGTCCCGTTTTCGCGCCGGTTTGGCGAATGTGACCAAAACATGATACACATACCAAAACTTGGTTTTTTGGTGCAGTGGAGTGTATGAGACATGTTTCTCGCGAAAACACAACTTTCATAATCAACGCCGAACCTGAGCATTTAATGCGCCGTGGGGCCCGCTTTCGCGCCATTTGTTGAAGGTGACCAAAACTTCATATACATACCCAAACTTTGTTTTTGGGTGCAGTGAAGTGGATCGAACATGTTTCTCGTGAAAACACTATCATAATCGACGCGGAACCTATGCCTTTAAAGCACTTGCGGCCCTGTTTTCGTGTCATTTTTGGAAGGTGCCAAAACTTGACATACATACCTAAACTTTGTTTTTGGGTGCAAGAGAGTGGTTGGACATACTTTTCACGGAAACACAACTTTCATAATCAGCGCCGAACCTATGCATTTCATGCACCTGTGGGCCCGTTTTCGTGCCCGTTTTTGAAGGTGACAAAATCATGATACACATACCCAAACTTGGTTTTTGGGTGCAATGGAGTGAATTGGACATGTTTTTCGAGAAATCAAAACTTTCATAATCTACGTCGAAACGTTGCATTTGAAGCACCTGAGGGGCCTGTTTTCGCGTGGGTTTTCTAATTTGACCAAAACGTGATATACATACCCAAATTTTGTGTTTGGGTGCAGTAGAGTGGATTGGACATGTTTTTCACGAAAACACAACTCTCATAATCAGCGCCGTACCTGAGCATTTAATGTACCTGTGGGGCCCGTTTTTGCGTCGGTTTTTGAAGGGGACCAATACATGATATACATGCCCAAACTTTATTTTTGGGTGCAGTGGAGTAGATCCGACATGTTTCTCGCGAAAACACAACTTTCATAATGCGCGCCAAACCTGAGCATTTAATGCACCTCTAGGGCCCGCTTTCACGCCAGTTGTTGAAGGTGACCAAAACATGATATATATACCCAAACTTGGTTTTTGGGTGAGGTGGAGTGGATCGGACATGTTTCTCGGGAAAACACAACTTTCATAATCGGCATCGAACATGAGCATTTAATGCACCGCTGGGGCCCGCTTTCGCGCCGGTTGTTGAAGGTGACCAAAACTAGATATATATAGGCAAACTTGGTTTTTGGGTGAGGTGGAGTGGTCGGACATGTTTCTCGAGAAAACACAACTATCATAATCGGCGCGGAACCTGAGCATTTATTGCACCTGTGGGCCTCTTTTCGCGCCGGTTTTTGAAGACGACAAAAGCATGATATACATACCTAATCTTTATTTTTGGGTCCAATAGAGTGGATGGGACATGTTTTTCGCTAAAACATAACTTTCATAATCGGCGCTGAACCTGAGCATTTAATGCACCTGTGGGGCCCGTTTTCGCGTCGATTTTTGAAGGTGACCAAAACTTGGTAGACATGCCAAACATAGTTTTTTGGTGCAGTGGAGTGGATCGGACATGTTTCTCGCGAAAACAATTTCATAATGCGCGCGGAACCTTTGCATTTAATGCACCTGTGGACCCGTTTTCGCGTCGGTTTTTGAAGGTGACCAAGACGTGATACACATGCCGAAACGTGGTTTGTGCGTGCAGTGGTGTGGATCAGACATGTTCGTCACGAAAACACAACTTTCATAATCGGCGCCGAACCTAAGTGTTTAATGCCCCTGTGGTGCCCGTTTGCGCGTCGGTTTGGCGAAGGTGACCAAAACATGATATGGATACCCAAACTTAGTTTTTGGGTGCAGAGGAGTGGATCAGACATGTCTCTCGCGAAAACACAACTTTCAAAATCGGCGCCGAACCTGAGCATTTAACGAACCTCTAGGGCCCGCATTTGCTCCGGTTTGGCGAAGGTGACCAAACCCTGATATACAGACCCAAACTGAGTTTTTGGGTGCTGGTGAGTGGATCAGACATGTTTCTTGAGAAAACAAAACTTTCATAATCGGCGCCCCTGTGGGGCCCGTTTTCGCGTCGATTTGTCGAAGGTGACCAAAATATGATATACATACCTTAACATGGTTTTTGGGTGCAGCGGAGTAGATTCGACATGTTTCTCACGAAAACACAACTTTCATAAACGGCGCGGAACCATAGCATTTAATGCACCTGTGGTGCCCGTTTGCGCATCGGTTGTTGAAGGTGACCAAAACATGATATGGATACCCAAACTTAGTTTTTGGGTGCAGAGGAGTGGATTAGACATGTCTCTCGCGAAAACACAACTTTCAAAATCGGCGCCGAACCTGAGCATTTAACGATCCTCTAGGGCCCGCATTCGCTCCGGTTTGGCGAAGGTGACCAAACCCTGATATACAGACCCAAACTGAGTTTTTGGGTGCTGGTGAGTGGATCAGACATGTTTCTTGAGAAAACAAAACTTTCATAATCGGCGCCCCTGTGGGGCCCGTTTTCGCGTCGATTTGTCGAAGGTGACCAAAATATGATATACATACCTTAACATGGTTTTTGGGTGCAG
>BCLG01000305.1:9733-45081 GCA_001602295.1 Zoysia matrella
GGGTTCTGATTCGTTCTGTTGCAGGGCTTCGTTGCCAAGCAGCGGAGCACGAGACCGAGATGTGACTCCTCGAGCTCCTCCACCAACACGCCGTGGGGGCCCGCTCGACTCTGGAGCTGACACTGCGCATGACGAAGGAGGAGCGCGACCGTGCTTTCGAGCAGGTCGACCTTCTGAAGTCGGAGCGGGTGGTGCTCCAGTCCGAGGTTGAGCAGGCGACGGCGGACCTCGGCCAGACCCGTGAGGAGGCCGCTAAGGTCCACGAGGAGCTCTCGGTGGCCCAAGTTCGGAACGAGCGCCTGCGTAAGAGCCTCGATCGGGCAGGGCAGGCCGCCGAGGCCGCCGCAAAGGAGCGGGACGGTAAGGGTCGGTCCCTCCCTATTTGCTCTGGCTTTCTCCTGTTCTCTGCTAACGTTTTGGAATGCAGGATTGGCGGGCGAGGTTTAGATCCTGAGGTCGGCAGGTCTGAGCCTCATTGGAAAGTTGTACTCCGGAGTGCCGGACTCCGTTCCGGCGGGGGTTGTCGCGCACGCTCTGCAGCAGCTTTCGGGGGTCATTTCCGACGTCGTGATGACGGCGCTAGAGGACGGGTCCTCGACAGCCTTGGCCCTGGTCTGCTCCCATTATTCGGATGCGGATCTCGGCAGGGTCGTTGAGGGCTTCACGTCGGGCTACTCGGACGAGCAGCTGGACACGATCTCGGTGGAGACGCAGGAGCCGGGGGCGAAGGCCGTCACCGACTTCAAGACGGAGGACTTCCTGCCCGAGCGATTCGGCATGTTTCACTATGTATAGGTCCGAATATGTAAAGTGTCATTGTATTAATAAAGAATATCGTTCAAACAATATTGTTCGAGAAACTTTTACGAGTTTGAATGTGAATTTTCGATCCTCCTTCGCATGCTGCGTCTGTTTTTCGCGCCCCTTTCAGCGTTAATCAAACGAATGGGCCGAGTATAGCTCGTAGGGTCGGTGTCAGACCCGATACAGCTGTAGAGCGTCATCAGCTCCCAATTCGTAGATAGTTTAGCCACAAGAAGGCTTCGAACGAAAAACGCGGGCGAAGTTTGTCGTTTGAGGGTCACCCGTGAGCTTGGCGCGGGTCGGGGATCCTACCCCGAGGAAACAAAAAGACGAAAAGACGTAACGAGTTAACGGGAAGCGGTGCCCCGGCGGAAAAAATCGATAAATGATGAGCGAAAAGCGAGGTCGATCGTTTCGACACTGGCGAGGGTGGAGGTAAGTAGCCCCCGGGTGCGGGGGGTGGCCGGGACGGCCACGGCTCGCAACCCAAAACGAAAAAACGAGAGCAAAGTTACAAGAACTTAGCTGTTTTTATTAAGTGTAGAACTGTCGAAGGTTCTCGATATTCCATGCGTTCGCGAGTTCCCGACCGTCCTCGGTTGCTAGCTTGTAAGCACCGGGCCTTAGGACGTGCTTGATTACAAAGGTCCCTTCCAAGGAGGCGATAACTTGTGGTGGTTGGTTTTCGTTTGCACCCTTCTCAACATAAGGTCTCCGACATTGAGCGCCCGACCTCTGACGCGCCGAGCGTGCAGTCGCCGTAAACTCTGCTGGTACTTGGCGGAGCGCAGGAGAGCGACCTCGCGCGCCTCTTGCAGCTGGTCGAGGTCGTCCTGCAGCGCGGCTTGCGATCTTTCCTCGTCGTAGGCTCGGACTCGTGAAGAGTCGTAGTCGAGGTCAGTCGACAGCATCGCTTCTGCTCCGAATGTCATAAAGAAACGGCGTGAACACGGTAGTTCTGTTGAGGGTCATTTGCAGACCCCAGAGGACCGACGGGAGTTCGCTCACCCATCGTCCAGCTGCCCTCCTGATAGAGTCGTAAATCCGTGGCTTCAGGCCTTGGAGTATCATCCCATTGACCCGTTCGACCTGCCCATTCGTCCTTAGATGCGTCACGGATGCGAAGTCCAAGCGAATGTGATACTCGTCGCAGAATTCTCGGAATTGTCGACCGGTGAACTGCGCGTCGTTGTCGGTGATTATGGTCTTCAGGACTCCCAACCGACATATGATGTTACGGATAAACTCGACCGCCCGGGTTGAAGTGATGTTGGGCACCGGCTCGGCCTCAATCCATTTGGTAAACTTGTCGACGGCGACGAAGAGATGGGTGAAACCGCCGGGTGCTCACTTGAACGGCCCGAGGATGTCGAGGCCCAAGACGGCGAAAGGCCAAGCGATCGGGATCGTCTGCAGCTCCTGTGCCGGCAGGTGTGTCTGCCGGGCATAGAACTGGTAGCCCTGACAAGCTCGGACGAGCTTTTGGGCGCCGACCAGTAGAAGCCTTGTCGAAAGGCTTTGCCGACGAGGGTTCTGGTTCCGACATGATGACCACAGATGCCTGAGTGGATGTCGTTGAGCATGTGCATGCCCTGCTCCGGAGGGATGCAGCGCTGCAGTATACCACTCGTGCTTTGCTTGTAGAGCTCGCCATCCGAAATGACGTACGCCTTGGCCTGTCGCATGACCTTCCTGGCTCCGTTAGGGTCGGCCGAGAGAGTGCCATTTTGAAGGAAAACGAAGATATCGTGAGACCAGTCGGGGGCGAGCGCCATGATCTCTGCTCCGGAGGGTTTGGTGAGGACTTCGAGAAAGACGTCGTCGGGGACCGGTTGACGCTCCGAGCCCATCTTGGCGAGGGCGTCGGTGGCTTTGTTGTCCCGTCGTAGAACGTGATGGAGTTTGAGTCCATCAAACTTGTCTTCGAGCGCGCGAACCTCTTGACAGTAGGCTTCCATCTTCGGATCTCGGCAGCTGAAGGACTTCATGACTTGACTGACGACCAGCTCAGAGTCGCTCTTGACGTAGAGGCGCTGAACGCCGAGGGTGGTGGCCATTCGTAAGCCGTGGAGGAGCGCCTCGTATTCGGCCGCATTGTTGGAGGCGCGGAACTGCAACTGCAGCACGTATCAGAACATGTCTCCCTTCGGAGAGATCAGGACGACCCCAGCCCCTGCGCCCTTGAGCATGCAGGACCCGTCGAAGTACATGGTCCAGTACTCGACGCTGCCGGGGGCCGGCGGTTCCTGGGCTTCGGTCCATTCGGCGACGAAGTCGGCCAGGGCCTGGGACTTAATGGCCTGCCGAGAGACAAAAGCGACGTCGAGCCCCAAGAGTTCCATGGCCCACGTGGCGAAGCGCCCGACCGTGTCCTTGGCACCGACGATCTTCCCGAGTGGGAAGCTGGTGACGATGTGGACGGAATGGCTCGTGAAGTAGTGTCGCAGCTTGCGGCTCGTGATGAGGACGGCATAGATCAGCTTCTCCACTTGGGTATACCGAGTCTTGGCGTCGGTCAACACCTCGCTGACGAAGTAGACAGGCTGCTGAACAGTCAGAGCCCGACCCTCCTCGCTCCGCTCGACGACGTGGACGGTGCTGACGACTTTCGAGGTCGCCGCGATATAGAGGAGAAGGGTCTCTCCTGAGGTCGGAGACGTGAGGACCGGCGGTGATGAGAGCAGGGTCTTGAGCCGATCGAAGGCCTCCTGGGCCTCGGCGGTCCAGATGAACCGCTCCGCTTTTCGTAGCAGTCGGTAAAAGGGCATCGCTTTTTCGCTAAGTCTTGAGATAAAACGGATAAGGGCCACCAAGCATCCGATCAGCTTCTGGACGAATTTTACGTTGCTGATGGGCCCGAGGTTGAGGATCGCGAAGATCTTCTCGGGGTTTGCTTCGATCCCACGCTCGGAAATGACGAAGCCGAGCAGTTTGCCCGAGGGGACCCCGAAAACGCATTTCTCGGGATTTAGCTTGACCCGATAGCGCCGAAGGTTTGCGAACGTTTCCTCCAGATCTTGGACGAGGTCGGAGATCCGACGAGTCTTGATGACGATGTCGTCGACGTAGACCTCCAGATTCCGACCCAGCTGGTCATGGAAGCACTTCTGCATACAGCGCTGGTACGTAGCCCCGATGTTCTTGAGCCCGAATGGCATGGAGACGTAGCAGAAGGACCCGAAGGGCGCGATGAAGGATGTGGCAGGTCGGTCGGACTCGCGCATAGAGATCTGGTGATACCCAGAGTATGCGTCGAGGAAGCTCAGAGTTTCGCACCCGACGGTTGAGTCCACCACTTGATCAATGCGCGGGAGAGGGAAGAAGTCCTTCGAGCAGGCCTTGGTGAGACTCGTATAGTCAACGCACATCCTACATTGCCCGGTCTTCTTTTTCACCATTACAGGGTTGGCTAACCACTCGGGGTGGTAGACATCTTGAATAAACTTAGCATACAGGAGCTTCGTCAATTCTTCCCCGATGGCTCGGCGCTTCTCGTCGTCGAAACGTCGGAGTCGCTGCTTGACGGGGCGAGAGCCCGCGATGATGTCGAGGGAGTACTCGGCGACTTCTCTCGGGATGCCGGGCATGTCCGATGGTGCCCAGGCGAAGACGTTCCAATTCCGGATGAGGAAGTCGACGAGCGTGCTTTTCTATTCGCTGGAAAGCGCTGTCTCGACCCTAGCCTCCTTGGAGGGGTCGGCAGGGTCGAGAGCGACCTCCTTGGAGTCGTCGACGGGTTTGAAGGATGTCGACGACGTGGGTTTGGAGTGGAGCGCTGAGTCCAACCCTTCTGCTTTGCGGATTGCGTCCAGCCGGGCCGAGCCCAATTTGGCGGCGGCCAGCTCGAAGCTCTCCTGCTCACAGGCCAGAGCGTGTTGGAAGCGTGACGAGACCGTAACGACGCCCTGGGGTTACAAGTGGTGGGTCTCACACGATCCTGCCGTCTCGTCGACAGATGGACCCATCCGTCGTTGTCGCCATCATTTCGCTTCGTCCAGGCGTGGACGTGACCCGTCGCGTCGTGCGCAGCAGCGGGTACTGTGATGCTCGTCCGGCGCTACTGTGCCGGCTACAGTACTGTCATGTCTTGTCCAGTAGCCGTCGCAGCTTTCTGCTGGAGTATCGCCGTGGTGAATCTCGTCCCGTCCCGTCAAGACGGATGACAGTTGACCATCAGAGTAAATGTACCATAACGCGGTACCTACCCCTCAGGGGTCGCTCCCCGGGGGTCGGCCTTCGGAGGCCGGAGTCTTCGCGTGCCTGCGCGGCTAAGGCGTGACCGCCGTAGATCGCCGTTGGGGGGGTCGGAACCCGTGGTCGTCCGACCCCTGACTCGGGGCCTCGTGCGTCCGAGCACGATCTCACGTACCCGGGGTACGTGATCCCGACAGTTAGGATCGAGTCCGGCTAACAGATGATGTATCGTTCACCCAAAAAAATTTATAAGCCCTGTAGACATCTTTTTAAGTTCGCTGCATACTATATTCACATGATTCGTCAAAAACTAATTTTCTAACATCCAATTTTACGATATAGTAAGTCATTAGCTATAATCACCGATTTTCTAACCCTCTATTTGATTTTTTTTCATATAAAAATGACAAAAAAATCCTACCAGGATTAAGAAGCCAGGTTACACAGTGCTTGAGTTTGTTGTGACTCACCAAAAATTAAAAAAAAACAACAGGAAACCGCGTACAAATCAGCTATCCATCACACGGCGCATACCAACAATGGCTAACAAATGAAAAATAGAGCTCATCGCGTCCCATGAAGCAAGAAGAGCCGCCGTGTCTTGGCACCACCGTTCCGACTCGGCGCCCCAGCTCCACCACTCAGGCGTTCCACTTCGGCGGCCCTTTTCTGCCTCGACGCCCCAGCACCGCCTCTCAGAGCTACCTTGTCTTGGCGTCACTGCTCCACTTCGGCGGCCCCGCTCCGCCTCAGTGCCACCACTTCGCCTCTCCGAGCTGCCGCATCACGTGAAGCAAACAGAGCCGCAGCGTCTCGGCGCCACTGCTCCACCTCAACGCCCCAACTCCGCCTCTCATAGCGAGAATTATTTTTGCTATTTTTATGCATAATATTAGAATAAGTATGTTATTCTGACTATGATGCATATCGAAGCATTTGTAGGATGGAAATATACTCAAAATTAAATTTCTGTTATAATTATTGAAGTACCAAAATAAATAAGTGTAAATAAAATATACCTATATTTTTTAAAAAAAAATTTAAAGCACATCAAATTTTAGATATGATACATGTAAACTTTAACATTTTATGGTGATGAATAATGAGAAAATTTAAATTTTAATTTTAATATATTATTTTTTAAATTTAATATTTTTCTTTAAAACCGTAGCATTAGCACAGGCATCGGGACTAGTATCAAATAAGTTGTTTTTCTTTTTTAGCCCTCTTTTGAAGGCTAATAGCTAATTTGACCATATTTTTTTAACTTTGCTTATTTGACCATATTTTTGTACTTCAAATAGCCAATTTGACCCTTATTTGCTGAAAAAGAAGGGTCAAATAAATAAAGTTTTGAGTCAAATTAGCTATTCAGAGTCTAAAAATAGAGTCAAATAAGTAAAGTTGAAAAAATAAGATCAAATTGGCTATTAGCATTCAAAACAAGGTCACACAAGCAATTATCTCAAAAATTATTTGGCCGTCTCCAGCTGTAGTCTTTGGCGGCACAGCTAGCTAATCCGAACACACTCGACTTGTTTATTTTTTTAGAAATTTAGGGGAGAGCATCTTACCTTTTCATTCTTTTTTAAAGCACATACATAAAGTAGTCACATGTAAGTTACATAAGTAGTAGCAGAAGAGGGGAAAGAACAACATACATCCTCGACAAGGAAGAGTGACCAAACACGACATCCTGCAACAAGCAACAAAGCACAAAAAACAACACACACCACCTACACTTTACCAAACTCCAGTACAATGACCACCAAGTGAATTCACTTTGGATATCTCCATTCCAAGCAACAGAGAGCACCGAGTCAAAAAGACAGACGACGGTTGTGACTTGTATCAGTTTAGAGAGCAATCCAGGATCCAAACAAGAACTCTTCAACACACTTTAAGGGGAGAAAACCTTAAAAGAGGAATAGCCCTCGAGAGAAGAACGGAGAGATACAAGAGAAGGGATCATAGTCTTGCCAACCTAGTATATTATGAAGTTACACCGTCAAAGAGTGGAAGAGCAACAAGACAGAAACATCGGGAGTAACTCATACCGACCTGAGGTTAGTGTGGATAGCGGTGAAACAGAGGATAAATAACAAGGAGATACAGCACACCACATACCGACAACAATGAACCATGCACCGGTGTAACCCACTACTAAGTGATGCCACCTTAACGACCTCTAATCCATGAAATCGGAGAGCACAAAGTCAAAGTACACAGACGACGATTGTGATTTGCATCACCTTAGACGACCATCTAGGATCCATACGAGAGCACTTCAACGCCCTTTGAGGGAAGGAAGCCCCAAAGGAGGAAGAACCCTCCACAGAAGAACAAGGAGATCCAAAAGAGGGGATCATGATCTCGCAACCTGACATATGATGAAGCGATAAAATCAAGGAGCGAAGACAACATCAAGGCAAACACATCAAGCATAGCCCATACCGACTTTGTGGTTAGAGCGGACAGTGGTGATATGAAGGATAAACACAGCAGGGATGACGAAAAGATAAACACCGTGCCAAGATCCAAGACCTTGAGGAGAAGGATGAACCGGAGCATGTGACCGTGCGGAGGTGCCAAAACCTCCCTGTGCACCATGCACAGTGCTTTCGCTGCATGGTCAAGTGCGATGGCCTGAGTGTCGAGATGTGCGGAGGTGGGAAGCCTCCCCGCGCACCGGGCGCGTCATTTCAATTGCACTGAAGACGACATACCACAGGCACTGCTAACTCCATCGAAGGCACCCTCTCAAACCACAAGAAGAGGCCGCACATGCTGAAGCAGAGCCGGCATGCTATGACCTCAAGCACAAGTGTCACTGCCACTGCCTGCCAACACTGGCGCCGCCGGTAGGAGAAGAAATCCCCTCAAGAGGGGTTCCCATCCTCGAAGGAGCCCAGCCGCCCACCACAGACCGCGGCTGAGCACGTGAGGGGAGTACAGAGCGGCGAGCAACCACAGATCTAGCCATGGGAGTAGCAGCATGTGACCGAGGACCGAACGGCAAGGAACCTATAGATCCAACCTGTGGAAGCTTGGAGTAGGAGGGCGAGGGGGAGGCTTCTCACGGTGCCGACGCCGGCGAAGCTCCAAGCGTTTGCCGACTCACACCCAGCCTCACGACGGCCAGGGCCAACGACTGGCCATCGGCCTTCCTTTGTGCGCTAGAGGCAAGAGCAGACAGGGAGGAGACGACCAACGCGCATTGCTGCCCTGCGCAAAATGTGGCGGCTTGCCACCTCACCGTGACGGTGCTCAAAGGGGACCTCTCTAATCCGCCGGGAGCAAGCTTCCTGTTGGCTGGACGGGCCGAATACGCATAGATCCGGGTACGAGGACCTCGGATCCGGTGAAGGAGGGCTCGATTGACGCCCTTTGCACCAGAGTTTGGGGAGATGGGGGGGTGTTGGCGGGGCATTGGATAAGGGAAGGAGACGCCCCACCGCCGCCATCCTTGCGGCTGTGAGGCTCTCGGCAGACCACTTCGGCAGCAGCAAGGTTGGGGGTGGGTGTGGGGGAGGGGCTGGTCGCGGCGGCGGTTAGGGTTGCGCCCGAGCCGCCCTGGGGAGAGCAACGCGGGCGCCTTCGTAGTCGGTAATTTTTTTTTGTACCCACACTCACTTGTAATAAACATCCTACAAAAGCTTTACTACCAGTTTGTTTTTTCAATTTTTATTAATCAACTTATCATCTGTTTCACAATTTCAAATTCAACTCTTTATTTCGGATTTTAACAAACACTAGTGCTAGAGAGTACCTAGGGTATGGATACCACGTGAAGGTTACATGCAATTTGATTTACCCCAAGCGCCCAGCCCACATAATCCTACATGAAAAACAACGCAATGTGTGATGACCATTCTCACTCAGACGCGTTCAGTTGAGGTATAGGGTACTTGTATCAGCTATATGTATTCTCAGTGTATCTGAGATCTCGCAAATTTGAAGGTGATAAGTGAACTCCCTTTGTTGCAAAGTTTTGAAGATAATAAGTGAACTGTGAAAAATTTAAACTTATTGGCAAAGTTAGGCCATAAAAAATAAATTATACTCTATCTGTTTATAATTATAAGCCATTTTAGCTTTAGACATAGAATTAAGAAGAAATGAAAAATTACGGTGTAAATAAGGAGGAAAGAGATAGTGATAGAAAAAAGAGAGTGTTTTGAAAAGAGAGAAAAATTTATTGAAAATTAAAAATAATATATATTAAAAAATAAAATTTAAATGTTAAAATAGTTTATACGAAGTAATTGTGAACGGATAGAGTAAAAAATTTCTACAAAATCGAATTGATTATTAAGATCGAAAGACTGTAGGACTTTCGACCGGGAGAGAGGAGGGGGGGGGGGGGGGTAACACGTGTCCTACTCGCGCTCTGTGACAGATGGGACAGCAAGCACCCCTGCCTCCTTGATAAAGAAGGAAGACCGTTTTCAGCAGCGGAAACTCTTCCAGATTCTTCCGCCGTCTTTCCGAACCTTCCATCACGTTCCAGACTCCACCCCTTTCACCACCTATATAAACCATCCCCTTCCACCTCAGCACTCCACGCATCACACTTCACACCAGCAGCAAAGCAATCCACAGATCAAGCAACCAATCAAAGCGATCGACGAGAGAGAGAGAGAGACCGAGACGGGCGAGATGGAGGCGAGGATCTTCGGGCTGGAGACTCCCCTGATGGCGGCGCTGCAGCACCTGCTCGACGTCCCGGACGGGGAGGCCGGCGCGGGCGGCGACAAGGCGGGCGCGAGCGGGCCGACGCGCACCTACGTCCGCGACGCGCGAGCGATGGCGGCCACCCCGGCGGACGTCAAGGAGCTGCCCGGCGCGTACTCGTTCGTGGTGGACATGCCGGGGCTGGGCACGGGTGACATCAAGGTGCAGGTGGAGGACGAGCGCGTGCTGGTCATCAGCGGCGAGCGGCGCCGGGAGGAGCGCGAGGACGCCAAGTTCCTGCGCATGGAGCGCCGGATGGGTAAGTTCATGCGCAAGTTCGTGCTGCCGGAGAACGCTGACATGGACAAGATCTCCGCCGTGTGCCGCGACGGCGTGCTCACGGTCACCGTCGAGAAGCTGCCGCCGCCGGAGCCCAAGAAGCCCAAGACCATCGAGGTCAAGGTCGCGTGAAGGGATCGAACGGAGCTGCGTGGAGACGTTACCTGCTGAGAAGTGTGAGGAAGGCAAGACTAATGGGGTGTTGCTATGTCAGTAAGTAGTGAGGCGTGTTGTCTAGAGTGCTGGTATTTTCAGTTCCTGGTGTTCATCTCGTGTTGATCCTGCTTGGTTCTGTTTCTCCCTGGGTTGATGTTGCCTAATGCTGAAGACTGCTTCTGCTCTCTGAATAAAATCTCTGTTCACCTGTGAACTTCTCAGTTCCCGAGCATAACATGAGTCTGCTCTGTTGTCAATCCTGTCGGAATCAGATTTCAAAATACGAGTATCGCAATTAGGAAATACAGACGTGAAGTAAAGTGACAGCTTTGAATATCCATCCACAAATGTGGCACAAGTATAATATGTTACAGATCTTAATTATCTAGAACTTGGCAAGACATCAGGTCATCGTGTTCTAATCAGAACGATCCACGCTAGCAAAGGCATTGATCTTCGAAGATCGTTGCCAGAGCCAGGCATCATTCAGCTTATAGGTCCCTTTCTGTTATCTTGTGCAGCACATTCGTCGACATGTACGGGGACACGCAACCACGGACCTGAGTCAGCAGCAGAACACGGGTAAATATCAGGGTATCAAATAAACAGCAGAACTGGTAAATATATCAGGGTATCAAATAGTAGTGAGATATGATCTCTTGGGCCAGTAGCTTTGTTGCAAACTCCTTTTAGTACTAATCCAGTAGTGGCATTTTAAGCTCTATTGATAGAGTTTCAAATGCTATAATTTTTTGACGGATGGAGTATTACAATACGATACAACAAGCACTGTGGCGGACATCACGACTGATGTTTTTCTTTAAGAAAAATAATATCCACAAACGCAATTGGTAAATATTTTTCTTTTGTGGCATTTGGGGAATGGGAAATAAGAGGTGGGATTGAGATTGGGAAATGATCGGATAGTTGAGATTTAATAAGATGACGAAAAAATAAATGATTAATATTTTTTCTTTCTAATTCCATTTCTCTATCCTGTTCCCAAATCCAACAACCTAAACGCCATCGAATCTAGATTTACTGATAATGGGACTCAGAACTAAATTTCAAAAGTGTTAGAGTATAATTTGTTTCCATGTAAAGTACTACTACTAATAGTCTAATATATTTCTTGAAAAAGGAAAAGGATGTTACCTCCAGCAGAGATGTAGGTATTTCGATTAGTCCCTGCAGCAAAAGGTCTACGCTTTGCAGACTATGAAGAGGAACGGGAGTAATTAGATACAACAGGCCTTTTTGGATATCAATGCCTCTGACAATGCCTGGAAAATACATCGTTATAAGAGATAGTCTTTTGTAGTAAATACTTAATATAGTTCACTGAAAACAGCATGCTAAGCTTTCTATTGATTTGAATCGATCAATCCGAAAATAGCTCAAGCCAGAACTTGCCAGCATTAGCATTTCAACAAACAGTTAAGTACTGGTAAATGGTAATAACAGCGGAGCAAATTGCAGGGACAGAAGGAGATCACCTAGCTCACCTAGCCCAACACAACACGGCACTGACCCAGGAGTCTCGGATGCTAAACCAACAATCGTGGCGTTCAGACTATACCATATCTCAGTAGAGGGTACCTGAAAAATGAGTTTTTTTTCTGTTTATGTTCCCAACTTCTGCTAACCGTAGAAATACAAAATGAAACACTTAAATGCTGCTGTCATCACAGAGGATTACAGGAACTTTCAAGGGAGGTTTCTAAGCATATAAAATTTATTGATCATTTTTTATATCAAGATCTTGTGTTCAATCCCAAAAAAAAAGTGACAAACCTGGTGACAAATAAGGATGACAAGAAAAACGATCCTCAAGATGACATGCAAAGAAACTAGGGACTGATAGATCACTAACTTTCTCTGCATATGCATTTATAGTTTAAATCAATTGCTCTATAGGGGTTTTGTTAATATTAAGTTGATTCCAGTGCAATGTCATTTGTTGATAAGTAGAAATAAACAATTTATATGTGACTGCAAAAGGCTCGATTTCAGGCACTAGTACAATGCTTGGGCATCCAGCAACACCACCAAAAGAATCATCAAATTTTAGAACTTCCAAAATCATAAAGATGCAGCAATGGGAAAGAAGCAAACCTTGCAATGAAGATGTGTAACTTTAACATCTGAAAATGGTACTTGATAGGGAGGAAGTGATGCTAGCGCATAAGCAAGCTCCTTATTTGTTGCAACAGATATGTGTCTTGGAAAACATTGCTTAAAATAATCCACAAGCCGGCGTTCGCGCATTCCACCCGCATCTTTCATAATTAACAACCTTGGCAGTACATAGATGATGTTCAGAATTTGCTTCAAGCATTATAAACTGAGCTGATTGGAAGTTTCTGAAATGATAAAAACTGGAATCCTTTTTCGAAATCAAATTATTGATCCAAACGAGGGGGGGGGGGTGTCCTACTTACGATCTATCTGATGCATCATGAAATGGAGCATTGATGTTAATCATTTTACAATGTACTTGCTCTCCATCTAGCCAAAATATTCCATCAGGGAGATTTTTGCTCTGCGCTGTGATACGTATCTGGACAACAATTGTTGGACAGATATACCTTAGCGTCTCTACCAGCATATCAAAACCAGCACCTACATCGAAAAGAAAAGAAACAAAGAAAATGGAAGGTTTTCAGAGCACTTAACAACTGAAACTGAAATAGATGCATGCACAACAAAGTGAAACAACTTGAGAACTATTAATGTGTACCTTTTACCCACCCAGGAGTGTTGACAATTAATGGTAGCATTTCATTCGCAACACATCGATATTTTTCAGTGAAGTAATCATACAAATGAAAAATGCATCTTAGATATGCTTCTGGGTCCCCTTTTGAAGAAATATCACCGAAGAAACAGAACCTGGTGGATTTTTAATTAAAATGCATGGCATTAGCGAAACCAAAGCTGGGAGGACAGCAATATCTAAATATAAAACCGAAGTGGTGCTTCTGTAGGATCTTAAAGAACTGCAGGGCAATGTAAAAGGCAATCTGATGGAATAAAAGAAATCATGAACCTAGAACATAAGTTACTGTTAGGATAGAAGGAATCCCAGAGCCATTTCGAACAAGGGTTTAGGAAACATTCTCAAGAAGAAACAAATATTGCCCATTTGCCCTACAAGCTAATAGCGACCTAACAATCTAAAATCACAAATAGATAAACAAGTGACACCTTTCAGCTTCCCGTAGAGTTGGGTTTAGCAAATCTGCACAAAGCCAACAACGAAACATGTCAGTGACGAACCAAACCATCCAACCGCTAACAACGAGAAAATCCCCCTCCAAACGGCGCCTAATCCCTTCTGAACGCATATTTACCTACGATAGCTTCGTCGACGACATGGAACGAGATGCACCCCGGGGGCGAAAACTCCGGCTGCCCGACATCCGTGTCCAGGTACCCCACCCTCCCATACCTGCGGAGCACCCCGGCACAACACAACCAATTAGAGAACTAGAAGCATCACCGGACGAGCGTGCTAGGGTTTGGCTCAAAGCGGAGGGAGAGGGCTCGCCTGGGGACCAGCTCGTTGAGGAGGAGGCGGGAGAAGGTGGACTTGCCGCTGTTCTTGGGCCCACACAGGAGGACGACGGGAGGCGCGGGGTGGGACGAGACGAGGGAGATGGCGGAGGCCCAGTCCGGCGGGACGACCGGCTCGGTGCGAGCACCAGGCGATGGCGGCGTCCGCGTCGGCGTCGAGCTGGCGCCGGCCATTCTGATGCCTTCGCCGTGGTTCCGCGAGTCGCAGCGGGCCAGCGGCAGAGCGGCGTAACGCGAGCTGTAGTGCCTGGTTTCAGCCGCGATCTGGACCGTCAATGTCATGATCGAACGGCACAATGGTACATGGGGCTTTCTCTGGGCCTAATTAACTGTGCAACCCAATTTTGCATGGGCTTACTGAACAAACGGCTACACGCGATTGATTACCGGCCCATTTTTGGTCCGTACGCGGTTACCCACACGATGGCACAACACACGTGTACATAATTCCTCTAAAAAAAACGTGTACATAATTTTGACTCTGACTGCATCTTATTTTATCGACTTGCGTCCGCAGAAGGAAGACGTATTGATTCGGTTGCATTCAGCATACGTATGGAGTAAGTACAGACTTGTGCCCTGTTTGGAACAAGGGATAATCTTTTCTAATTCTATTTTTTTTCTATAAAATTAAATTAATTTTTTTAAATTTTTTATAAAATTTCTGCATTCCAAAACGAAGCTTTAGCTTTCGCGTGTATTGTGCTTAATTTCTGTTTAGAGGAAGTAGAGTTCTGTTTGACACAGCTTATTTTCAGATTATAATTCACAGAAATAAACAGAAGTTGTGACAAATAATAAATTTATTTTATAACTTATTAGTTCAAAATTTTTTAGAATGAACTTTTATTTTTCAACTACTTTTCAGCAGCTGAAAAAATAAACTATTTTTTACAAAGGGCCTTCTTATTTTTTACGTGGCCTCCTGAAGCCTGATGATGGAAGCCGGCGCCCGAGTCCCGGCTACAAGCGAGTCTTCTACGAGCAAATGAAATGGATCCGAGTGCATAGGGTAAGCAATGCAACTGACATCGACGACACGGAGTTCACATACAATACAACACACTTTTTATGTCATATACTATATCCAACAAAAAATCAATCAACAAATCGATGAAACTGGACTAGTATACATTCTGTAATACACACGGCGACATGATTCAAGCAGACACCTTATATATGCACACAACTGAAATGGCTGGCTTACGCACAGACACGATTTTTTTTTTGGTCAGTCACCAAAATGCATATATAGACACAACTTAATTAAACGGTAACTGGCGCTAATGCAGCATGCAACTAGACCTTCTCCTCCGGGGACAGCTCGTGCAAAGCCCTCTCCGGCGTCCGACGGCCACGACCGTGCTCCACACCGTCGACGCAGCTCCCGGCGTCGTCTCCGGCGCAGAACAAGTAGTAGAACACGATCCCGACGACCACCGTAGCGACCGCCCACACGACCAGCTTCATCGCGAGCACCGGCATCAGCTCGGCCACGCGCGACGCGAGCGTGTTGGCCAGCGTCAGCGACACGACCCACAGCGCGACCCGGACCCGCGGCCGCTCGGGTGCTGCAGCGTCGGCGCCGGCCGGGTCGCGGGCATCGTGGCGCAGCTGCTCGAGCTTCGCGACGCAGCAGATGAGCAGGAGCAGGAGGAAGTAGACGACGACCGCGTACGCGAGGTCCCGCGGGCGGTGGCGCGCGCCGTACGCCGCGTACGCGAAGCAGCCCGTGAAGGCGAGGAAGATGACCAGGGCGAGCGCGAAGGATGTCCAGCGGCGCCAGTCGCCCGCCCGGCGCGGCGATGTCTCGCCCAGCCGACGCGGCTGTAATGGTGGTGGTTGCACCACGCCGGAAGTCGTCACAGGCTCCATGATCTCTACCACAGCGACGGCGGTGGAAGAACGGCCACCGGTGGCTGAAGACGGCAGGAGGGCGAGCTGCAGCTGTGGACGATGTGACAAGTCACGGCGGAGTATTTCAGTCATTGGTGTTCCTTTGCTGCCTGGAGGCTGGAGACAGCACCGTGTCCTTATATAGGAGGTCGCAGCGGGAAGAAATGAAATGGAGTTTCTCAGAAAGCTCAGAGAAACAGCGTGGCGCTGCGCTGAACCGCGTCTCGCATACGTCTGCATGGACCGCGGTTATACTCTACTTCTGACCAAATGATTATTTACCATTCGGAATAGACTTGACAACCACTGAACCACAACCACTTGCATTTTATATACTACACAATAAGATTGAAAGTTCAAATATACTCTTTTCGTTCTTTAATTAATGTCGTCGTTGACTTTTAAATTTAACTTTAACTATTTGTCTTATTCAAAAAAATTTGATAATATATTTTGATATAATTTTATTTATCATTAAAATTATTTGAATCATAACTTAAAATTTTACACAATTGACATAACTTTTTGAATAACACAAATATTCAAAGTTGATTGTAAAAGTTAACGGCGACAATATTTCACGAATGAAAAAAATAGACGGTACAACACAAAGCACAAAAAAAAAATTCATACACGAACAAGTCCTTACACCATATAGTTAATTTAGGGTAGTCAGTGCCATAAAAAACCTAACAAGCATATGACCGGGTCGCTGCTTCCTGAGGGCCTGAGGCTCACGATTGTACTAACCATAGCAGGCTGCAGGGCCATTCGCAAAGGTTTCTGCGAGCTCTTTGGCCTCGTGCTCAAGGTTGAATGCGAATACAATTGTTTGCAAACCAGGTCACAGTAATTATTATGATATCAATTATGCTCTCAATAATTATCCTATCTCGTGTCCTCCTGTGATTTTAAAATATTAATATTATTAATATTTAATATTAATTTTGATCATTTATTTTATTAAAAAGTATGATATATAGTAAATAATTTTACATATTTACACATTTAAATGAGTTAAAAATAAATAATTAAAATTGATATTAAAAATCAGCGATATTAATTAATATTTTAAAATTAGATGGAGTAAAGGGATGTAGAGCTTTTATTCAGCCCGGCTTGAGTCTGCCGTCAGGCTCGGTGGAGATGGCCCAGGACGCAGGTCCACTACTAGCCCATGGCGGGCCGTCCCTGCCTGTCCCGTCTACGCCGCCCTGCGTTGCGTTCACGGCTTCAATGGTCCGAGGCTTTCTCTCGCCTCCAAGGAAAGCAAGGGAAGGGACACGAAGCCCTCGCGCTTTCTCCGGTTCCTTCCTCTCAGCTCAGCCCCATAACGCGAGGAGCCGGGCATCGAAGAAACTCCGCTGCGAAACCAAAATCCCTCTTGTGTTCTCCGTCGACTCGCCGCGGCGCACGCGTCTTCGTCTTGCTCTCGTAAATGTATGTTCTCTGGTTCCCCCCTGCCTTGGTTTCGTCTCTTGATGTGTCATTTGAGAATGAGTATTTTGGATCTTCGAATTTTAGTTAGGGTTCGTAGGTGCCGTCAGAATTGTTTGTGCTAGTGATTTCTAGCGACGCCGGAGCCCGATTAGATTCGAGATGTCGGTCTGAACTCTGAAGTTAATAATTGTTGCATGGTGGATCGAGTAACTGTAATGGAGTCTAGAGGGCCTCCTCCCCTGCTGTACACGACTGTTAGGTAGGATGGTCTGTTCATAATTGTTGTTCTGATAGGATGATTCGTTATTATCTTCTTTCTTCTGTTGAATAACTGGACACCTGAATTTACTCGACACTGATTTGTCACCAAATCTTGCTCAAATCAATAGACAATTTTGCCATTTCAGACCACTAATCTTGTCAAGGCAGGGAAATAAAATGTTCTAGGACTTGAAGTCCCATACTTACTATATTGTAATGATAATAGGTGATACTGGTAACTACTGTCTATAGATGGTTTAAGATTTGAATATAGTTAGTTTCTATGGTAGTTTGATATAAAGAAATTTATGTTACAGTATTTCCCGATTAGTTTTACTTATGTCTGTGTTTGAATAAAAGTTATATGGAAGTTTGCTCTCCTGTGCAGAAACACAGACATTCTGGAAAATTACATGATGCTCCCAGCAGCTTTCTGTCACTAGTATGACAAATTTGTGCGAATGCAAACATGTTACATCCCTGCTAGTCAGTTACGTCCCTGGCAGTTTCTTTGCAGAACAGCTATAGAATAAATGGGAGAAGGTAACCATATTTTTTTGCGAATATAATCATATTTTCATGTTCATACTGTTTCTTGTGCTTGTGAGTTATGAGTCAATTAATTTTAACAAACTTCTTTGCCTCTGAGTATTTTACTTGGAACTTTAGAACTGCATTGTGAGATGTGTCCTCCTTTATCATTAGGGACTAGACACTGGTATACTTGTGATTTGTAACATTGGCATGAAATGAGTTAACTTACTCAAATACATGTACTTGTGAATTTTTTTTTCACTAGCACTTCAAGATACAACATTTGTATACTACTTGAATTATCTTGGTTTGTAAAATTTGGAAGATAACTTATTTTGACATATTGTCCTTAATCTGTATTGCACAGCAAACTCGGATCAATTTTGCCATTGTCAGGAGTGTCTTGGCAAGTATACACTACTCAGAGATGATGAAAACCCACGGCTGGCAATCTTCAAGAGGCGGCTTCCTTGCTGTGGTTGTGGAATAGGATGGTCTTTGTAAGTAAACTTTATTTGCCACTCAACTTCTTTTCAAAATTCTCCATTTGGCAGTATCTAACATGCTAAGCTTGCAGTTTTCTTTTAGGTTTCTTGTGTCCACTAATCTGGTACTTTCCAGCCATTCTTTACTGCTGTAAATACTACAATAGAGACCCACGAGAGCGCCCTGGCCTCGCTGCCTCTGCTGTTGCGGTTAGTCCTTTTTTCTTTGTAACCCTGACTGATTGTTAACTGGCTTACAGATATTAAACTTCTCCGTCGAGATGCAACAATTGATGCCTTTTAAACATTACGGGTCCTGATGGATGATGCATTTTCACTTGTGTTTGATTTGAACGTGATGGTCATTGATTGATATTCTGATGCATTAAGTAATGAACCTTTTTTCTTTTGTATCAAAGCTGGGCCTAAGAAATACTCTCTCTATTCTTTAATTGATGTTGCCGTTGACTTCTATATTTAACTTTGACCATTCATCTTATTCAAAAAATTTGGTCGAACGTGTAAAATTTTAAGTTGTGATTCAAATAACTCTAATGATAAATCAAATTATAACAAATTATATGAAATTTATAAAAAAAATTGAATATGACGAATAGTCAAAGTTGATGTTAAAAGTCAATAGCGACGTCAATTTGAGAACGGAGGGAGTAAACAAGTCGACAACAACAACAACAAAGTCTTTTAGTCCGAAGCAGGTTGGAGTAGGCTAGAGATGAAACCCCCAAAGGCAAGATGGGATAGGCTGTAGCAAAATACTGCTGAATGGTATTGCATCGAAAATTTTACTGTTCACTCAGTACTGTGCAATGAATCCGGGCCGTTGTTTTTCCAATGGAACGGTTAAAAAGGAATCTAAATTCCAACTGTAGTGTCTTCGCTGAATTTTGGTCACCACGTCAGGTCACCCAGATCCATTATGTAGATGATGGTTCAGTTTCTTACATCTGTTCGGATAAATTTTCTTGCTTGAAGTTGACACAGTTCAGTGCCTAATGTCTCACTTTTGCGTGTCACATGCAGGCGCTCATCTTCACAATTCTTGCAATCACCACCCTCACCGTGACGCTGACAATCCGAGCGCACAAATAATATCTGGTGCAAAGAAAACAGGGTTGGAGTACCCTTGAGGCCTTGACCGGTACATGAGGTGATTCGCATGTCTTTTCACCCGTCCATTGTGTACAGCTACACAAAGTTCGTGATTGTAAAGAAGTGTTCGCAGCGTGTTATGGTACCATCTCATCTGTTGTCCTTTTGTAGAAGTAGTCTCTACCTTAACTCTGCAGTCTGAGAGGACCTTCGATCTGATCATCTCTGGCTCGGCGCTCGGCATTTTTTTTTTTAGTAAATTTCATAAAACTATTTGTATTTTGTCAATAGTATCACGAAATTACACATTTAAACTATATTTTCATAAAACTACAGATTTTATATCTAATTTATCATAAAAAATTACAGGTATTGTATCTAATTTATCACAAAACTATAGATTTTATATTCAATTTATTATAAAACTATAGATTTTATACATATTTTTTTGAAATTACTGTACAAATCTGTCTTTTTTTAAATTCTAGCTTAAACCTATAGGTTTGTGATAATATAGATAAAATACTTGTAATTTTGTAAAATTTACTCTCTTTTTTTTAGCTTGATTCTAGCCTTGACCAATGAGGCTATGACCCTTTGAAATTTCATATTATCTTGGTATCCTTGAACTTTTTTTGTTTTCTGGGGTTGGAAAAATTATGATATAAGTAGACGCAATTGACTCGTAACGCCTTTTGTTTTTGCGTATGCTCCGTAATACGCAAAAAGGCGGCACATTGCGTATGTCGTTTTCTTCCTTTACATAGTGCAGTCACGGCAGTATCGCGGCCCCTGGCTACTTGGGCTGATCGTGCATCGTTTATTGCGAGGTTGCTCTAGAGCTTTCTAATGCGTTGTTTTGCTTATCTTTTTTTTTTCGGCGATGGAGTGTTGTTTTGCTGACTTGGAAAGGAACCAATGGATCAACCAATGCTTTCAACGTTCCCTTACGTAATCGACCTCAAGCAGTGTCTCCGTGTTAAAGGGTGCTATTTTGCGATGTTTCATGACGAAGTTACCAACACAAACGAAAATAGCTCTACAGGTGTTCCATCAAGCAATGATGAAGTGTTTAGATCATAGTCAATGCCGTCAAAGATATTATTTTGCAATTTATACAGGATTATTGAAATCACTAGCATCACTAATTGAGAGTAGGTAGTGAAATTTGTCCATTCCTTTTTTTAAAAAATATTGTTTTTGTAGCTAGAACACTTTCTTGAACAAAAATTGTTGTACAAACGATTACACTTTGAGAATGGAGGAGTATGCTTTTGCATAGTAATCTAGAAGAAAAGAGAATATAGAACAACAATTGAGTTAAGCATTTAAAAACTATATTTTAAGTTCATGTGTCATATGATATATAGATGCACTAATCTTACAGGACCCTAAAGGACACCACATCGGACGGGCCTGTATGTAACATGCAAGGATCTTCAGAGGCACATGCAAATCTGCACCGTAACACAAAATGTTTGCAGACATACTCCTACACATATTTGACGATTGACATGGTGACAAATGAACAAAATGTGACACAAATTTTTAAGCAACACAATTATTCATACATAGTAAATTCTGCTTTTTAATTTGCAGTAAGCCACGTCAACAGTTAAACCGGGGAGTAACATATGGCTTGTCCTCTCTCTTGCGCACCCTCACCTTGAGCCCGTCCTTCATGTGGAGTATTATGGACAGCTTTGGCCGCACCACCGCGCCGGCGTCCAGCTCCATCCGGAACCGCGGCAAGACGGCGGCGACGACGGCTTTCATCTGCGCGTACGCCAGATCTCTGCCGAGGCACGTCCGCGGCCCCACGTTGAACGCCACGAACTTGTACGACGGCTCGTGCCGGAGCCGCCCCGCCTCCGTCAGCCACCGCTCCGGCCGGAACTCGAGGCGGTCCTTGCCCCACACCGCCTCCATGCGGCCCATCGAGTAGAACGGCACGATAACGCGCCGCGAAGGGCCCACGGGGTGGCCGCTCGGCAGCGTGTCCGGCCGCGCAGCGGCCTTGTGCTCGAACGGCACCGGCGGGTACAGCCGGAGCGACTCCGACAGCGCCGCGTGCAGGTACACCAGGCGCTTCAGCTCGGCGGCGGTGCGGTAGCCCGCGCCGGACGACGGCGGGTTCGCTCGGAGCTCGGCTAGGATCTTGGCCTCGACGTCCGGGTGCTCGGTGAGCAGCCAGAAGAACCATGTCAAGGCGGAGCTTGTCGTGTCGCGGCCGGCGACCATGATGTTGAACGCGGAGTCGCGCAGGAACAGGTCGAACTCTGCGCCGTCCTTGCCCACCTCTCCCTGGCACGCCAGGTACGACGTGATCAAGTCGGCTCCTTCGCCGTCGCCGGGGGAGTCTTCCGCGCGCTGTCGCCGGAGCGAGATGAACTCGGCGATGGACTCGTCGATCACCTGCCGCGCCTCGGCCATCTTCTTGTGGTGGCCGATGTTCAGGTACGTCTGGAGCTTCAGCCACAGCACGGGCACTATGTGCCGGTAGAACAGGACCTCCTCGACGACGTCCATGGCCTCGGCGAACGGGACGGATGGGAAGTCCGGCGCGACGCAGCCGGGGTCGACGCCGAACACAAACATCGCCGTGAGGTCAAAGGTCAGGCGCACGAATACGTCCTGCAGGTCCACCACCGCGCCCGACGCGGCGAGGCCGTCGAGGAGCGGCACGAGTCCCTCGCGGAGCTTGCGCGCGGTACTCGCGGTGACCGCCGCGCGGAACCGCGCGTCCGACAGCAGCGCGTGCGCCTTCCTCCTCTGGAACGCCCAGGCCTCGTCGTCCGCGTTGAAGATGCCGCCGCCGAGCACGTCGAAGAGCTTGGCGAACTCCTCGCCCTTGGGGTAGTTGGCGAAGTTGGTCGTGAAGACGTGCGCCACGTTCGCCGGGTCCGCCGTGACGAGCACGTCGATCGGCGAGCCCCACGGCCCGTTGATGACGTACGACAGCCCGGCCGTCGGCAGGAACTCCGTGAGCCACTCGTGCGCGCGTCCGGCGTTCTTGGTGATCGCAGGGAACGCCCCGATGATCGGCCAGTTCGTCGGCAGCCCGTCGCGCCGCTTCAGCAGGTGCAGGAGCAGGAGAAAGCAAGCAAGAGACGCCAGGAACTCCGGGTACTTGCAGAGGAAGCCTCGAAGCCATGACACGACCTCCATTCCCTTGCTTTCTTTTAGCTCAAGCGTTGTAATCGTGTGTGGTTCGATGACTTTGAGTGATCTAGGCGTCTTGCAGCAAGCGTGGTTGCAAGGTTTATATATCGGTAACTTGTGAGGGGTTTAGGTTTAGGTGTCCCAGTGTGCAAGCGCCGAGTAAGAGACAATTAGTCATTTTGTGCACGGCAAGTTATCTTTTTTCTCCCTGCCTTTCTTTTTTTTTTTAGAAAATGGGAGGTGCATATCCCTCTCAATTATCTCAGCCATTAATATTTACTCCCTACGTCCTAAAATAAGTGACATTTAACTTTTTTAATCAACATTTAAACATTTATCTTATTAAAAATTTATGAAAATACATAAACAAACAAGTTATGTTTAAAGTATTTCTAATAATAAATCATTTCACCATATAAATAATATTTTCACAATTTTTTGAAGAAGACAAATGTTCAAAGTAGACGTTTGAAAATCTTAAATAACACTTATTTTGAGACGGAGGGAGTAAAAATTAGTACCAAACTTACTATTTTAGCATGCATACCTTTCTATTTTTATCTAATGAACAGTTATTATTAACTTCAAATGTTGTAGCAAATCTCAGTTAAAAGTTGTAGAAGTGACAGGAAAGTGTATAAAATAAAAGAAAAAGGTGCAATTTCTAGTCTTCTAGCAACTGCTGGAAGACAGCTTTTCTTTTAACCCAAAGACCATACGTCGAGTTCAGACAGACGATCGATCTCAAGATAATTGGGTTGTTGCCCCAAGATGAACAAGCAGCACTATCATTTGTTTTAGTTGTGCTGCTCGGTTATGACTTATGAATAATGCGTATCCTCGCCTGGCAAATCACAGTCAGCTGATTTACACATTTTTGTGTAGCAGGCGCCAGAAGCTGCCACAAGTTCATTCTGGCCAAGTACTACTAGAATAAACCTTGTTGGTGAACCCAAATGAATTACTCCACTTAGTAAATTCTTGTGACGAAGAAAGGCTGCCTAACTGCTCCAGAAAATGCGTTTATCACTTCAACCGCGTGTCACAGAGTCTGCCAAAGCCTGAAGTCACCGCTCGCGGCCAAGCGTTTTTCTCCGTGATTCGTCAGTGATGCAGCACTGCGCTCCATTCTCGGTTGACTAGTGTTAGTGCATATTGGCAACCAAAAAAAAAAAACACCCGAATTGTTCGTGATCCATGAATGAATTCTGAATATTTTTGAGCGACTTGTTCAAATCGGAAGGATTTCGTCAACAGGAAAGTTCGAGAAATAATTTCGTTCTCCAACCACTCCGTGCGTGTTCCAGATAGCAAGGTTGCCAACGCAATTTAGTCCGAGTGGGGCCAAGCAGTGTCACTCTTCAAGCGAAGAAACCTTTTGATTCGACGGGCAAACCCCAGGATCTGACACTCAAAGCGTCAGGATCAGGTCGTGAAAATGAAATGTACACAAATAATTTTCTATTGAAACGAAATTAAATTAAATATTATGATATGGTGGGGTCACGTTCCACCTGTGTGTATCCTCCGGCTACAAGAGACGGGATCGGCTGTCGGAGGCTGACACGATCCCAACAGATTGCAGTTGGCACATGGTCCAACAAAATGCATGAGATACGTTGCCGTCGACACGATTTGAGTTTATTTTAGACACCGACGCCAGTCACCATAATATTGTTGTTAGGACAACAAATCTAACTTTTTTTAAACAAGAATTATTATCCTAGTAACAAGACATTTAAAAAACAGAGGAAGTACGTCGCATGCATTTCGTTGAAATTTGCACGAAAACGAACAGATGCATAAAGCAAAACCCTGTAACATACTAACAAAGAGATGGAAGCATCAAGCTCGGCTCGTACCGAAGGCGACCAGGCTTGGACACCCAACGCTCCGGCCAGAAGTCAATGCAATATTTGCCCCACATCCCTTCTATCGTCGCCATGGCGTAGAGCGAGAATATTATCCTTGTGCCCTTGGTTACCTTGGCGCCATCTGGTAGGACGTCATCGACAATGGCCTCTTTGTCCTCAGATGGGAAAGACTGAATATACAGAGACTCAGTCAGCGAGATGGTTCGGACAAGATTGACTTGTTACCGATGTGAACAGAAGACAAGTGGGGAAGGTTAAAGATGTCACACCTTAGCGTCTCAAGGAGCGTGGCTTGGAGGTAAGTGGCAGACCGGAGCGTGTCACACTCGAAGACAGAAAGATCCCCAGATCAGGTGCTGCTCTGCAGGCCTTTGAGCTCCTCGAGGATCCTTGCCTCGACGTTTGGGTGCTTGCGCATCATGTAGAAGAACCCCGTGAGTGTGACGGCAATGAGGTCCTTCCCGGCGAAGCTGAATCCAACAGCTGCATCACGCAGGAACTCGGTCTTCTGCTGCTCACTCATATCAGGATCCATGGGCAATTTTCGTGTGCAGCAAACTCGCCGCCTTTTGGGCATTTGTTGAAGTTGAAGTTGAAGCAATGGTAGATGGTGGCTGGGACGCAAGTAACCTTCATGTTGAGAAACCATGGTCCTAGGACCATGAATGCGCATCCAGCCTCACGGAGCCGATTGACAGCCTTGTCATGATGTAGTGCAGACTGCTTACAAGGAACGGAAGCATCCCAACAACAGGCCAGTTCACTGTAAGCGCACTCTTCTGGCATCACCAGAAGTGGAAAATGGCGATCCAGAAGAAACAGATGATGGGTACAGACTTGGATAAAACGGAATGAAGCTCCAAAAGGTGCACATGGATGTGCAAGACTGAGTTGCAGAGGAAATAAGCATCGGCAGCAAGGCCTAGGCTTCCCTCTTTTGTTTGCAAAATTTCAAATGCGTGGTTTTGGTGTGTTGATCTAAGAAACGGCCCGTGTGATTTTTCTTGCGGGATTAACGTCCTTAAGTTCCAGATTCATATCATTCATATGTCCGAACATGACTGCCCAGACCAGGAGGTTACTTTGATCTTTTACCACAAGCATTTTTGTTGGACATTTGGTTTCTGATGAATTATATACCATTGAATATATGTATATACAGGAAAGATTTTTTGAACCATTTTCTTATAATAATCATCCATTTTAATCTCTTCTACCTGATTCTAGTCCTGTTTACACTGATAATTATTGAGATTTGCAGTACAACGTTCACATTTTGGTAAGGCTAACTGACTAACAACGTAGGCTCGACTTATTGTCTTACTCCCATGCAAACAACCAAAAGGTGTGGGGTTGCAGGATGCAGATGCAGATTTTGTGATGCTAGTATGTCCATCATTCCATCAGTAGAAGGGGATGCTATGTGCCTTTTTTGAAAGGCATCAACACGGCTCAGCTTCCTAATCAGAGAAACTAGCTAGGGAAAATTTTGTTGGAGTGCATGATATGATGGCGTAAAATCGGCAAGCCATTTGTGCATCACTGTAGACAGAAACTAACTATTATTCCTGCAGGGCTTCCCTGGTTAACACTCTAAAGCAGAATAGCACAGGGTAGTAACAAGGGGCAGCGTGTCCACTGAAACAACGACTAAATACGCTGTATAAAATTCCCAGGGATTTTCCAACATAAAACTTCCATGATAACATCCCAATCGATCATTGCAACAAATGAGCAACGAGACGTAAAGAAACATGTGTGCTTTAATTGCAAAAGTATTCATGGCTTGATCACACTGCGCATCGCGTTCTGAAGAAAACATACGCAGAGAGAGACAACTAGGTAACCTTCTGGAAGAAGGCGTCGATGCGGCGGGTCCCACGCGGCAGCGACTTTGCTTCCCCATCACCGCCGCGGCCGGATCCGGAACCAGCAGTCGAGCGGGCGCGGGGAGCCTCCTCGTCGACGGGCAGGCAGTCGAGGAGGAAATCGGCGGTAGGACGATGAGCGCGAACGGCAGCACGGACATGGGCGGCGCGCACCGCGCGCCGGCCAAGCGCCGCCGCCGCCGTGTGGGCGCCGGCGGCGAGGCTGCCGAGGAAGAGCTCGGTGGCGGCGGAGATCAGCATCGCCGCCTCGCTCGTCACCTTCTTGATGTCCCGGTCCACGCGGATGATCCGCTTCACTCTCCCCAACGGCAGCACCGGCCGCAGGGACGCCCCACCGGCCTCCTCCGCGTCGGCCTCCTCTCGCTCCGGCTCCTCTCCGATATGCTCCGTTGCCTCGGCGTCGGGCTTCTTCCCGCTCACCTCCGTTGGACCACCGGACTCCTCTCCGACCTGCTCCATGGCATCGGTGGTCTCCTCTCCGACCTGCTCCATTGCCTCGGTGGTCCCCTCTCCGACCGGCTCCATGGCATCGATGGTTTCCTCTCCCACATGCTCCACTTCCTCGGTGGGATCGCCGGCGGTAGCCATGGCTTGGGTGTGGACCTGGATGTTTTGGGGCTGTGCGCTTCCGCGGCCGGGTTCGTCCTTGCGATGAAATGGTGCGAAATGGCGGGGAAACCTGGGGATTTTCCCGCGCGATTCCGCTTCCGATCGATGCGGGAGGCCTGTGGGCCTTTTAGTCAGTGTAAGACGTGGTTACCATGTAAAACCCCATGGGCCTACATGCTCTCGAAAGCAGCGATTCCGCTTCCGATCGATGAGGGAGGCTTGTGGGCCTTTGAAGTCAGTGTAAGATGTGGTTACCATGTAAAAGCCCATAGGCCTCTATGCTATGCTCGCGAAAGCCCATAAGTTTTTCATCCGCGAGGCCTACGGACTTAGGAGCCCAGTGGGTTAAGCGATGGCCGCGTGATGCTGATGTACTCCCCGATACGCCAGACGTCGGGTGACAGTGCCGATTGGATTGGATAGGGTTAATGGCACGGGATGAAAAATGAAATAGCTTAAGCGTCCGGGTCTTGAGAGCGATTTCGGTGAATCGTTAGCAAGCTCAAGCTGATTTGATTGTTTCTAGCTCAACGTAACTTCTCTCTTCAGTTTAGCTGGCATATACTCCATCACAAATTTCTTGACATTCTTAGGTCATAAATTTTTGCAATTTTACTTGACATCCTCCAGTTAGACCATCCACAGTGTTGCTTTTTAATCGGTGTTTGAACAAGGTGGATGGAGCAAGCATAGGTGCCTCCCACTGTAAGAGGCTGGTTCTTGAAGTTGAAATGGAAACTTCCATGAAACAAGAAACACCGGGTGCTAGCATGGTGGTGGAGGGAAAATAAAATAGTAAAAAACTCACACACATGGGTGCTTCCATTGTGGCCAAGAGAAGAAAACAAGCATCGGTGTTAGGATGCTCAGATTTGATGTTTCAAACATTGCAATAGTGTGGCTAGTCTTATGAGACTATTTTAGTACCCATCTTCCACTGTTGCCCCTACTAAAAGATACTGACACATATCATAGTTCTCTCTCTCTCTCTCTCTAGCATGAGTGCAAGCATGGTTGTTGGCTGTCAACTGATCAGGCGCATGATGAGAGAGGAGTAGCAGGATCATTGTTTCATCCACATTGATTGTTGTGACTACCTCTAAAACATCATGTACTCCGTATTATGGGGAGGGAGTACTCATCAGGCTTGAAATGGACGTCCATACTTTGACTAGAGAAACGATATACTACTCCTTGCTTACGTTTGATTTTGCAACACAGGTGCAGCCTAGGGTTAGTGGGAAATCAGTTCTAGTCCTTTTGTAATGGTCGATCTGGTGCTTATTCACCATGTCTCTCTCTTTACAACAGTCTTCGTGTGTTTTCAACTGCATCTTTCGTATGGATGCTTTCAAAAGAAAAGATGCGGGTGGGCTTTTTTTTTTTAAAAAAAAATGAGTGTTGGAACTTGAAAGACCGCAAACAAAATAAAAATTGTAAACTGATGCACCAGCCGGGAATCGAACCCGGGTCTGTACCGTGGCAGGGTACTATTCTACCACTAGACCACTGGTGCTTTGTTGAGTTTGTTCGAGACTACAAACTACAACTTATTACTCCATTTTCGGAGACCTGCTTCTCCTAGTGGTAGTCCTGCTTCGTGTGCACCAGCCGAGGAGAAAGCTCATCCTTTCCGAAGGCACCAGACTGCGCTGCTGCTACGCTCATCCGCCACTGGTGGCTGACGCAGCTGGGCTGAATCAGGGCTTCGGCATAACTATATAACCAGAGAATGTAATGCCGATCATGTCCATCCGTCTTCCAAGCAGCGAGCGGGCAACACGGACAAGGACGCGGTGTGAGTTCCAGCGGCAACCCGACGCGGCCGAACTTTAAAATCTGTGAGGACTGACAGGGGATTTGATTTTGGTTCATCAAGCTCCGCTTTAAAATCAGAGATGTATAGCCTGTCTTTGACCGACTTTTGGAGGGCTCATTCTTCATCTGTGGCGACCATCGTCAAGTGGCGGATGGCACAGATTTTTCTGTTGTTTCCGTGTGCAGCAATGGCGGGACGGTGTAAAACAGCCACGAGCAGGACCTGGAGAGGAGCTGCTGCCAGCTATGAAAATGTGCAAGCGGCAGAAAAAGCTGTGGAGTTGGGTCATTTGGGACTTCGCATCCACAGATCCATTGGACGGGTGATCCTGCATACCACAGATTCATTGTAGTTTTATATCTTCTAGTTCTTGGTACAAAAATTAAAAAAAAATGAAAAAGTATGGTAAACACAAAATGAGAAAGAAAAAGATAGAGATTTATCGAAAAGAGAGAGGTGTATTAAAAAGTGAGAATAACATATATTAAATAACAAATTTTAAATGCTAAAATCACTTATATTTGTGAACAGGAGTAGAACACTACTATATGCTTACAACGGGCTGGATGATCTGCTGTAAAAAGTGGCACCCATTTGTCTCTGCTGACAAACAAAATTCACAAGGCTAACCACTAAGTCAAGACCTTGTAGCAAAAGTAAAATGAGCTGACACATGATCAATTAGTTGGATCCTAGGATCGTTGGCTTTGTCTGCCCGTACCGAGCGAAGCGTTGCCTCGCATACTCCTTGTACTCGAAATCGATATTTTTGTTCACGTGCGCCTGGTGAAACAGGGGACAGACAGAAATCCACCGGCTTAGATGGGATACCATGTAGTAGTATCAAAAAAAAAAAAAAAGAACATGTTGTTCATGAGGTTTCACTCACCGAGATTATCCCCCAAAGGCCCCAGAAGAGATGGCTTGCAGGAGCATACTTTGCAATCAAGTCGAGTAGTTTTTCAACTTCCTCATCATCAATTGTTTTTTCACCTGCGGGGGCGTGTGCAAAAAAAAAAAATTATTGAGAGCAGTTCTATTACAAAATGCATGTTTTCTAGTGGCACATGTGCCAAGTTAAAAATTGAACAGCACTTACCTGCAAAACTAAGGTAATTCTGTACAAATCTTCGCTGTTCATCAATGCCTGAATTTGTGAAGATGGATTAAACAAACAACAAATATAAATAAAGGAAAGGGAGGCATGGGTGTTGATAAATGAGGACATTTCTCCAATGAAACTAACCAGGATATTTTGTGAAGTCTAACACGTGTGGTGTTGCTGTATGATAATCAGCAGCCATCTCACAGAAGTGATTAGCAATGTCAAATGCAACAGGGTTAAAACTGGCATATTCATAGTCCTGCAAGAAATGGCGGTGCCAAATTTAGCAGTCAGGTAAAAGGAAAAATGGGGTACCAAGCTGCTCCCATCCTGGCAATATCACGCATCAAAATTTCCTCTTACTCATATAACATAACATTAATTTTTGCTAGCGTTAGAATTATTTAGACACAAACAATTCATAATACTGAACCTTTGTTTCTTAGTTTGCTACTCCTCTCAAAATAAATGTCTTTTTAGATTTTCAAACATTTACCTTTGACCATTCGTTTTATTTAAAAAATTTATGAAAATATTATTTATTTTGCTGTGAAATGAATCATTGTTAGTACTACTATAAGCTTGACTTGTTTGTTTTTATATTTTAGTAAATTTTTTGAAAAAGACGAATGATCAAAAGATGATTTTAAAAAATAAAAAAGTCACTTATTTTGAGACGTAGGGAGTACTAGTTTTTTTATTTTTATGCACTGCTGTCCTGTAATTAGATCATGAATGATAGTTACTGTGTATTGATGTGCGTAAAACTTACAATTAGAGTTACTTGCTTGGTCTCTTCATATATCATGATATTTCCATACTGCAGATCATTATGGCAAAATCCTACTGTCTGCTCGATCCCAGACAACGCATTCTCCAGCAATGCAATCTCATCGCCTAGCTTATCGAGCTGAAATTCTTTGGAATCCTCCTCAGAACACCTACCGCGAGCCTCTTCAAGCCACCGCCTAATTCATAAAACACCACACAGTAAGCTTCTGCTTGGCAATGGATCACATTTTATTTCTAGCCATATTGAGAGAAAGTGACGAGCCTGAGCCTCTGCCACAGTGAGATGTTTCTTGGTCCAGGCATGTCAAGATAGTGAAACTCCCGCAGCTTCTTGGCAATCAGAGCGGATATTTCCGGGTCGCGCAGATCCGCCGCCGAGAGCGTCTACAAAAGCGTGAGCAACACGAGAATGCGGGGCCATTACGATCACCAAATTTACCGTTCGATAGAAGCCGGCGTGATTGCGATGCGAAATTCCGTACCCTGGCGTTGATGAACTCCTCGATGCGGCCGTTGGCGAAGCGGCCGAGGAGGCGGGGCCCTTGTCCGTGGCGGGACATGCACTCGAAGGTGCGGACCTCGTCGGCGCGGTCGAAGAAGACCTCGACGCCCTGGCCGTAGATGCGCACGAGCACCTTGCGCTGGTCGCCCTCGCCGCCCGGCCACGTAATCCGGAACACCTCGTTGGTCATGGCGCCCTTGAGCTGCGACACGGCGAGCGCGCTCGGGTCCACGTCGCCGCCCCATAGCTCGCCGGCGAGGCGGTGCAGGATGCGCCGCGCGTCTTCCGGGATGCGCTCGATGCTACTGCTCCGCTTCAGCGCGGGCGCCGCGGCCTCCTCCCGCGGTGGCGGGTCGACGGCGACCATGGCGGGCGGCGCGCGGAGGATCAGGAGGCGCCGGCGGCGATCTGCGGAGGCTGGGGTGTCAGAGAGAGAGAGACGGGGAGAGCCGTTTGCTTGAGTTTGATGAGGGAAGGGAAATGCGATTTGGGCCGCGGAATCGGATCCAAATTGCGATCGCTGGAAAAAGCGGAGGCCGGCAAGCAAGAAGCTTCCAGGGAATCTACGGCAAAGCAGCCACGTCATATGCCAGCTGTCAGGCACCGTGGACACGTGGGAGCGGAGCGGAAACGAAGAGAGGCGCCCAGCAGTCAGCTACGCGCGCGTCCTCGGACAATCGTCTGAGAAACCGCGTCTAGCTTTCACTCGATACGGTCGTTTGAACTCATGGCTCAATTGGCGAAGCGGTACTCTCGCCATCAAATTTACTCCTAAGACTTATTTTTACTTTTTTATTTACTGTATCTTTAACTCTCTATTTCTATAAATTTAATTAATTTCATCAGCATAAAATCTATATTTTGTGATTCATTCTGAAAGTATTTAATACACAACATATATGTTATTAAAGTTAATCACATTTATAGAAATTCTGATTAAAAACATAGTCAACTAAATCTAGAAATAATCTCAAACAAGAAAAAAAGAGTGAAGTACTAAACCTTATGAGATCAAAATCCTTAGATCGTGCTACATATTGTCTCATTTATTTTTATTTGTTATTCTAACATTTAAAATTTATTACTAAATATTTATCTTTCTCATTTCATAATCTATACATTTCTCATTCTAAAATACACTTTCTCAATTGCAAATGCATTTCTATCTTTATCTCTCTTCTTGTTTTCATTTACTGTTCTAGTATTATTTAATTTTTTTAATTCTTCCGCATACAGCTAAAATAACATATAAACGTGAACACAGAGAGTTTAACATTTGTGCTTTAGCGGGGCTAACTGTGGAATGATGTGAGTTATCTTCCGCAACTCTAGAGACTCCGGTAAATGTTTGGCAGAGACATGGATTGGATCAAGAACAAATATTCATCGCATATTTTCTACTTGCAGGTTAGTACTGATGTATTTTAAGCCTGTTAAAAAGATAAGAATCGTGTGCAAACATCGATGGAAAACTAAGATGTAAATAAATGCATATAGAGTTATCTTTTAAACTTCTTTAAAACTTAGTTTTTAAAAAGCGAAGGAGATTTTGAAAACATAGTGCATTTAAAAGCTTTGGAAGGTAAACTCATACTAGTCACTACTATCACTATCCTACACGACTGCGCAAAACTAAGAAAATCCAGGGAGCAATAGTAGCACCTTATCCACAACACCCACACCCCCCCCCCCCCCACCCCCCGATCGACCACTCAATCCCTCACCGGCTCAAGATAAAAGCTGGGTAAAGGAACAGAGAAACAAAGGGAGATCAGTCGCTTTACTCCATTGGTAGCCGCCGGAGACGACGCTGATTTCGCCGGCCAGCGGCGAAGGCAGCGGCCGGAGGCGATGAGGACGCGTTGACCAGCGCGCCGCGGTGTTGTGCGCCATTGCCGCAGCTGGCGAGCTCCCGCCTCCCGGCCGNNNTCACCGGCTCAAGATAAAAGCTGGGTAAAGGAACAGAGAAACAAAGGGAGATCAGTCGCTTTACTCCATTGGTAGCCGCCGGAGACGACGCTGATTTCGCCGGCCAGCGGCGAAGGCAGCGGCCGGAGGCGATGAGGACGCGTTGACCAGCGCGCCGCGGTGTTGTGCGCCATTGCCGCAGCTGGCGAGCTCCCGCCTCCCGGCCGCCGGTGCCGCGGTGCTCCTAACTAGCAGCTGATTAGCTGAAGGAGAGGAGATGAAGTGGAGAGGACCAGTCGGATGCCGCAGCCCCTGAGCTTCGCGTAGTGTGATAGTGTGCTATGCCTCGAGCCTTTCGCCTTCTGGCACGGTTTTGAAAACCGCTATAGTTTTAATTTCGGTTTTCGATTTGAAAAAAATCAGTCAACTAGTCGGTCAAACGTTTTGTTACAGTACTTAATACGATTTTTAATAAAAATCAATAATTCAATAATACCGGATCGAATTAGTTTCACCAATTTTCATAAAAACGGATCGACCATTTTAAAAACCCTGCTTCTGCTTCAGGTAGTCACGTGAATGCTTGAAGGGTGGGTTTGTTTTACGTGAAGGGCTGAAGGGTACCAGGTCCGGTACATTAGAGCAACTCTAATATTAACTTAAAATTTTAGTATCTAAACTCACTTTTAAATAGTAGTTAAATTAATATAGATAGTTAAAAAAATTGCTAACTTCAACAGGTACTAATATTTGCATAGGTCAAATATTAAATGTGTCACATTATTATATTCACATAGGTAAAAATTTATTATGCAAAGAAAATTTTTGAAAGATAGATTGATTTAAACTATTGTTAAATGTGAATACCGAATTTGATGGAGATAGGAATAGATAAATTTAAGTAGTTAGTATAGATACCTATTGGAGTGCTGTTTTTTTCATGTAATACTCAAATTAGTGTTTATATATTTAGTTTAGATCACTATTGAAGTTGCTCTTAGGTATGCACCGAATCGTCAAGCGCAAGTTATAAGCTAAACCTGCTGCGCTCATGCACACGGCTAGCTGGATCATTGAAACAAGGTAGTACTAAGTACACCTTTCAATTTTTAATTATCGATCAGTATAAATTTACACCAACCAGATATTAAAAAGAAAAAGACTACTTTTGACAGTCAAGATTCCTATCATCTTTTGATACTTACTTCTTCCGTCCCAGAATAAATTTATATCTAAGTTTAGTCAAAATATTTTTGACCAATGATTTTTAATAAATTTAATTAATTTTAATAATATAATATATATATAATTTATATTAATACATTTATTAAAAATCATTGGTTAAAAATATATAAGTATTTCCCGTAACAACTTTAAAAATACAAATATTATATATTTTAAAGTTATTTAAATTTATAAAATTATTGGTCAAAACTAGATAACAAAAAACACAAACGTAAATTTATTTTTCGGACGGATTGACTAAAGGACTTCCTCAGCCCTCAATGCACTTAGGTTAGCTACGTCCACCTTTCCACTCAAATGCTGTATTTACAAACCAAAACAGCATCAGGTAGTTTCATAAATATACTCTATTTGTTTAAATTATCTCAGTTGACCTATAACATCTAGCTGCAAAAATTGAAAACGGCTACAATGTAGATTTTCGTTGGCTATAGACAGAGATTAGCAATAGAATTTGCTTCTCTTAGTCTTTCATTCACTTTTAATAGTTGGTGTATTGGTTTTTAATCTCTACTACTTAAAAAGCACAATTGTTCATTTTTTACATACATATGGTAAATATCTCCATCAAAGATAGTTAGACTACGTGTACAAGAAAAATACACTCAAAGTTAGCTCTTTTTACAAATCTTATTGATAAAATCTCTTCACAGACACCCTTACAAATCTAAGAGATGAACTATTCCGAATCTTTTAGATTTTGGATCCACACAGTCTATTGTTAGTTAACAAAACACAACTATCCGGAATAAATACATGAGATCAAAGAAAAGTTATTAAAAAATAAAATAAATTTATTTTAATATTAATATCTTATTCTTAAGTTAATATTTTTTTAGACCATTGCATTAGCACGAAAATTGAAACCAGTTTGGTTAAATTTCTATAATAATGGACTGTAACCTCTTTTGAAGTCAAAGCCGATACTTTTACCATTATCAAAAAAATTGAGAGAGAGAGGGGGGGGGGGGGGG
>BCLG01000305.1:49417-67430 GCA_001602295.1 Zoysia matrella
ATGCGTTAAATCTACACGTCCAATACATCTTCTACTCCATCTTAAGGAACAGGAAGAACCTGCTAGATAAAGAGGAGCCACAGTTACATCCAAACTACTTAAACTAGTTGTAATTATATTTTAGCTTTTAATGTGAACATCATGAAGAACAGAAACACGTCATACATGCCACATACTGTACTTCGGAGCCTGACTTAACAACTGCCTTTGAGAAATCTGTAACAAATTGAGCTCATGTGTCAAGCTTTAAAAACTATTATTCCATTTTGACTGCACGTTAACATTTAGAAAGAATTTAATATGCCAAAGATACTTCAAATTATATACCTTCATGTGATATTCAGTACTGAAATCAACTGCATGTACGTTTTGTATAGCTACTAGGTGTCTAGTACTCCCTTCAGTCCCATAATTCTTGACATTTTAAAAAATGGCACGGTCTTTAAAATACAATTTTGACTTCTATTTTTCTATAAGTTTAGAGTTTTTTGAGATAAATCTATTCATATAGTTTTTATATTTTCAAATTTAATCAATTTAAAATTATTTGTAATTTATGTTTACAATGTTTGAACCAAGTATTTTTTCAAAACGTTAAGGATTATGGAACTGAAGGGAGTAGTTCCTTTGCGTTTGGATCTAATTTATCGATGTATGTTTTGGTTAATGTATGGAAAACTGTGAATAGAGAATAGAATGAAATGAAGCCTTAAAAATTTTAGTGCACTTGTTCAACTAGGAAATAAGAGATAATTCTCACAAACCTTTCTACGCTCAAACAGCTAGTACTTTTTTTTTTTCCTAAAGTGCCAGTCATTGGATCTGAAAAGGAAAAAAGTGCTCGCAAAAGCTGGTCCTAAATGACTTTGCTATGTCGCTGGTCCCCTTTCCTGTCCATGCCACCGAGCCAAACTGATTTCTGAGGCCCTATAGCAACTTTGTATCCGCTGAATGTCATGCGAATTTTCTTGTAACGTTTCCTGTTAGAGATATATGACACGGTATTTCTTTGTAAAGTTAAATTTTGAATTAGCTACTTAATTAAACCAGGAATATTTGCAAGACATCATTCCCTGTAACTAGATTTAATTTCGTTCGATCAATTGGTAATTAAGGTAAGGATCAATTAGTCTATTTCTCGTGGTCGTGGACCCTGTTTACCGGTCTATCGTGCCCCCGTGCATGTAGAGAACGACGTGCATCCTAACAGGCGTAACAGTAGTACTGTAGTAGGTTGAATGCTCATTGCACCATCTAATACTACCACTAACGTCCACTCGTCCATCCGATCGAGTACTAGCGTAGACAAACAGAAAATGCCAACAAAACGAAACAAATTTTCTTGGCACGTACAGTACTGTTAGCGAATAATTAATAAACAGGTTAATAGGATTCTTATTAAAGAAATAAATTACCTGCATGCTCGATTTGTAATAAGATAATAACCAGATCTAAATGACATGGCATGCGTGATCAAGCCACCGCACGTACCAAGGGGTGTTCGTGTGTGTTGCTTGTGAATCTGATACTAGTATCTTTTTTTTTTCCAACGGCTATCATGGCAGCCACTGCCAAGCATTGACCCACATATACATATACCAGAGATGAGTCCAGCATCCAGTCCAATCTGATTAGCCATCTGCAATGATGCCGCCCAAGGCCTCACCTCTGATGTCTGGATCACAGCACTCCAATCTTTCCCAAATCAATTGACAAATCAATTGACAAGTATTGGCAATCATCCCACGTTTCTTTTCTTTTTCATATATTTATTGAAAAGATCTAAAGGGATATACATCAATCTTGTAAATTTTCTCAAAAGAAAAAAAAATCCATCTTGTAAATACACATAAAATTTACGCCCGTGAAGCTAGATTTATCGGTAGAGAGAACAAGATGTTATTTCTGTGAAAAATAATTACTGAAATCTTTGTTTCGTGGTTTGGTATATTGGCTTTGATCTAGCTAGTTGGCCTTGGGAGGGGAGAATCTTTACTGTTTGGTAAAGGTCAGGATGATGATGAAAAAGGTGGATTTGAGCTTTGCAATGGGCCCGAGTGTTTTTTTTTCTCCGTAATTATTACCACATCTTTCTCAATCTACGGCCCATAGCAGGCTGAGTGAAATGATGCAAGTACCTGGGTAGCCCGGAATGTTATTATTATTTCCATATTTTCCTTCTTGATGTGTCAGGCCATGATTGAGATGTTCTGAGATCGGTGTACTTTTACCGGCCAACTATATACATATTCTACCTCTGAATGAATAAAAAGAACTCGTAATAAAGACTGAAATGGCTAGAAAAGGTGGTAGAGTTAGCTTGAGGAGTCTATTGTAGGGAACAGATTAACTTGAGGAGTCTAATGTCTATAACAAAGTTTAACACTGTTAGCACACCAATCCATGCCTGAGAGTTTCTACTTAATCATGGTTAGGCTAGGACCTTTAATTTGGCTGTAGTCTACGTATGCAGACGCCTCCATTAATTAGCTGATCTCGATAATTATGGTGGAAAATTAAAAACATCACAAGTAATTAACCTCTTTTGCTGTGCGTGATTGCAGGAGCTACTACCGCTGCACGCAGGACAACTGCCGTGTGAAGAAGCGGGTGGAGCGGCTGGCGGAGGACCCCCGCATGGTGATCACCACCTACGAAGGCCGCCACGTCCACTCCCCCTCCCACGACGACGACGACGCCGCCGCGCGCGCCAACGCCGAAATGACCTTCCTCTGGTAGCTGCCGCCTCTTGCCGGTGGACATGCACCACACCAGTGTCTCTAGCAAGCCGCCACTCGTATTAGGTCTTTCGTTTAATAGAGGAGTTTTAAATTTGAGTGTGGAATCTTCTGCATAATAATGCGTATATATATATATATTGCTTTTTCTGCATTATAGTTTTGCCGGTCCTATGCCTATCTATCGTTTTACTGTTCCTGTGTAAAATGCCTCTCTTATCCTAAATCTTTCACTGCTGGAGTATCTAACAGAGAATTATCGGCATGCATGTTTGGTAATTCCATCGATGACGTCTTCTACCCAGTGTCAAAAATGTCATAAAATGGTAGTATATTTAAATTTTCAAATCAGCCTGGTACGATTTTCAAAGTTTGCGTTTTGCCTGCGCTCGATCGATCTTGTGCAGATGCTGAAATTAATCTACGCATAATCCTTATCAATACGCTACTGCCTGCCTCCTGGTCCTGGACCAGTCTGCGCAAGCATACCGCACTCCATTCTCCGGAGACATGATCAGTCGTCCCAACGCAAGTTGCGACACGTTTTGAACCTATAGAGGTGCTGTGGGGCAATGATGTGATGAAACAGTGTAAGTAAAGCTTTGAGGTGCTAGGAGCAAGGAGCAATTTGGGATCTGGTGAAACAGTGTAAAGCTGGCGGCGCCACTTCCAGTATTATCCCTGACCCTGCGTGTTGCGTTGTCGTCAACTCAGTTTCATTCGACCCGTCTCTTTATTGCTTTCTTGCGCACGTATACATGGGTGCAGCCGTGCGGCTGATCATGGAAAGCCTGAAAGGGTTGGTTCTTGTGCCGGGAGCACAGTTCAAATCTGTCCGAATGGTGTGTTCAACTTCAATCACTGAGGACGCATCGTGTGTCTGTCTGTGGATGAGAACTACATGCTTTGAAATCGTTTGTTTGGCATCGACTTCTAGTTCCTGTTCTACTCCCTAGTTCGTCCCTCTTCAAAAAGGGATTGAAGCTTTCAACCTTTGTCTCAAAATATATAGTGCTCCATTATAGGAATAATTAAGACACCTATATTAGTTTGTTAGGTATTAATTAGGTAGCGGTAAAATAAAATATATAATTAATAGTTTTTTTTCCTCTGTTGTTATTTTTACGCTGGCATGTTAGGATTCTTATATTTCGAGACATGGAGTATGTATTTATACGAGAGAGATGCATATTTATTTTACAGGGTCAGTTATTTACTTTTCTCTATCAATAATACCTTACCGGTCCATACACTTGTGCGTGCAGCCAACAAAGAAAGAAGCCATCTGCTTGACAATTTCAGGTGCAGCTTTGAGAGATTTCAAAAAAAAAAAAAGTGTAGCTTTGAGATGTGGCAACAGTGGAAGTCTCTGTGTGAGCAATATCTAGTCGAACTGAAAAGCCCATATATTACCTGCATCGTCCCCTGCTTAAAGCCCATGTTGCGTGAGTCTTGAAAAAAAACTCGGCCCAACAAGCTGCAGTAAGCCCAAGTAGCCATTATCCAGTTGGTATAAGTCCTATCCACCTCCCTCCACTATAGTCGCCATTTGGTTTTCGTCCTCTGTTCGAAATACCGACTCTTTCAACTTTTTAACCCGTTTATTTTTACTTTCTCGACGGTTTTGAGAGCGGTTTCAGTCGACGTGGCGGTGTGATGTGGCAACTTTTGTTGACGTGGACTGCCATATAGCACTTCCGTGCTGAAGTGGTTATCCGAAACAAACGCTTAACGACCTCAAAAAATTTTAAAACTTTTCAAACATTTAAATCATTTATATGGAATAAATTTTGTTTTAGGATCAATTTAAAATTTGAAATATATTTTATTTTAAAAATTTAGAAATAGAAATAACTATAAAAAATAATTTAGGCCTCTCAAACCGGTGGATAAAATCTTTATTTTTTCTAAATTCATATAATTCAAAGTATTGTCATTGTTTCACATAATTTTTTTTATAAATTTAAAATTTTCATATTTTGAACTTGAATTCAAATTCAAAATTCAAACAGGGTGACGAGTCACCGAATCTGTTTTCCAAATTTTGTTAAACTAAATCTGTTTTGAATTTGGAGATGAGTTAAAAACAAAAGTTGTTCCTCATGAACACATCTATAATCCTACAAAATTAAAAATCGGAGTTTGGAAAGTCATGTTTTTAAGGTAAAACAGTAGGCTGCTGCTGAGTCGCCATTCTATTATAATTTTTTTTCGAATTTTGTAGAAATAAATGTATTTCAAATTTGAAGATGAGTCAAAAATAAAAGTTGTTTCTCACGAAGAGATACATAATCCTGCAGAGTTTCAAATTCATCGAGTTGGGGGCATTGACTTCGTGAGCGACAACTTTGAGGTGATGCCGCTGCTGCTGCAGCTACCGGTCGCGGAGGATCCGGCCATGGACAACATGGACGTGCTGCTTGGTCCCGTGAACGTGGTGGACACGAGCAGGGCTAGGAGGCAGCCACCGAGGTACCCACGCGCTGAGAAACAACGGGAGGTTTTGATCAACCAAGGTGCACAGGTTAGTGGTTATTTGTCTCGAACTTGGATAAATTTAAAACTTTTCAGGATGATAGATCTCTTCATGAGAAATAACTTTTGTTTTTAACTTATCTCTAAATTTGAAATATATTTATTTCAACAAAATTCGGGGAAAAAATATAATGAAACAGCGACTCAGCAGCAGCAGCCTAATGTTTTGCCTTCAAAACATGACTTCTCAAACTCTGATGAATTTATAATTTTGTAAGATTATAGATCTCTTCATGGTGAACAACTTTTGTTTTTGACTCATCTCTAAATTTGAAACAGATTTATTTATATAAAATTTGGAAAACAGATTACGATGACTCGTTATCCTGTTTGAATTTTGAATTTGAATTCAAGTTCAAAATATGAAACTTTTAAATTTCTAAAGAAAATTTATGTGAAACAATGAAAATACTTTGAATTATATGAATTTAGAAAAAAAAGATTTTATCCACTGGTTTCAGAAGTCTAGATTATTTTTTATAGTTATTTTTATTTCTAAATTTTTAAAATAAAATATATTTCGAATTTTAAATTGGTCCTAAAATAAAATTTGTTTCATATAAAATGATTTAAATTTATGCAACGTTTTATAATTTTTTTAGGTCGTTAAGTATTTGTTTTTTTAATTTAAAACAAAATTAGACTAAATCAGATATCCACGTCAGCACGGAAGTGCCACATGGTAGTCCTAGTCGCCAACAGTTGCTACGTCACACCGTCATGTGGTCTGAAACCGCCGAGGGAGAAAAAATAAACGGGTCAAAAAGTTAAGAAAGTAAAAAATATCTAATATTTTTTTATGGAGGATGAAAACCGAACTGCGGTGATAGTTAAGGGAGATAGATTGGACTTATTCCTATCCAGTTTCTGTTGCTAGCGTTACCGGATCTCCCCCACGCATCCTCGGCCGGATGCCATCGCCGAAGACGTGCTAGTGTTACCACTTACCGCCTGTGTTCTTGTCGCTGGAACAGGTGAGCAAGCAAATCAGCCGCTTGGTTTTCTTTTCTCCACGCGTCACAAAAGAAAAAAAAGGATATACGGAGTATATTATTGCTTGCTTTGCCTTATCCCTCCTCCAGACACGCACGGTAGCTTCTCCTGTGTCGATCGATCATTTTCCTCGCAGCTTCTTCCGTTTGACATTTCATCGATCGGAACACTGTCCACATTGTTGTTAATTACCCTCTGGGGGACAACCACTGCGTAAAAATTCATTGGCTATCTCGTCATATTCTAACGGTGGACACGCGAATAAGATCCGACCCGACCGACCTATTGCATGATTTGCACCATCCTACGCATGCGATATTGTTGTTACTATTCGTAGCATCTTTGGGCCTCTTTTGAACACAGAAATTTTATAAGAATCTCATAGGAAAAATGCAGCAAACCAAAAAAAATTTCGCATTCCAAAAAAGGCCTTAAATGGATAAAAAGTTCAGCTAAAGTGATGATGTGTACTGTAGATCAATAGAAGGAATTATTTCGTCTTTAAAACCTTTCGTACTCCATATGGTACAATTGTTGGATAGACAGACATTACGCTCTGCTGACCAGATCTGTGTATTGCCCACGTTAGCAGGCTAGCAGCTAGGCCCCGCCACGCTGGGTGCAGTACGTAGGACGACGTCCCGCTGGTGATCCTCTAGACTCGGCGATGGTCCTCAAGCATGAGAGCAGTTTATCAAGCAATCAGGATGGAATTTGGCCTAGTTGGGACGCGGTGCAAAACACAAGTCCTGCATCAGAGCCAGCCGCGGCAGCGCGCCTGCAACATCAAGCCTTGACATGAGCGGCAGCCTTGCATTGATTCCATTTCGGCTATGGCCAATGAACTATCGATCACGGCTGTCCGGCCTGGCCAATGAACTATCGATCACGGCTGTCCGGCCATGGCCAATGAACCATGTCCGCGCTTGAATGTCTGGGCATGGCGTAGGTAAGACAAATTCCTGCTGCCCAATCACCTATTAGTTAGTACGTACTCCGATCTTATCATCTCGATCTGAAACCAAAATAACAACGCTCTGAAACCAAAATAACAACGCTCGATCACTATTTGCCATTGGAAAGCTCACGCTGCACACAGAAATACTCCTATGACTGCACGTTGCAGGTCTGGGATCGCATAAGCAGATGTCGGTCGGCACCGCAGGCCTGACACTGAGTGTAGTGACAATTGGCAAAGCAGTATCAACGTTGAATATTCTCACGCGCGCGTTCATCGAGAAACGATCCAGTCCTGCAAAGCACGCAGACGGATACGCAGCGCAGGAGCACCGAAATTTGTCCATATTTTATGTTACTACTGCAAGCACTATAGGAGTAGTACTCAATCATCAAGTTTTTCGTCCAGAATGTGTACTCCTCCATCTTTTTTTTTAAAGTTATTTTAAGTCTAACAACAAAAACTTAAAAAAATGAAAAATGTGAAATATTCTCAAAATGAATAGAATAAGATGTTGTATCAAAAAATAGAATGATTTATAATTTTGAAAAACTTAAAAAATTTAGAGTAACTTATAATTTAGAACGGAGTAAGTTTCATAATTCCAGATGGTACTACTAGCAAGCTAATCTCAATGCTAGGAAGTCTAACTCGAGGCCCGCCCTGCGCGCAACCTTGATTTGGCTGGTGGAAGTAGTAACAAATTCCCCCCAACTGCAGCCGGCAAGGTTCCATCAAATTGCTACGACAAGTCTCACTGGCGTTTGGTAACGCATCGCAGTAGTGATGGCTAACCTTCTAATGGCGATCGATCGATGGTAACCGGCGAGACAGCGACATCCCGCCCTTCGGCGGCGGACGTGTAAACAAACAAGCGGATGACAGCAAATGAGCTACTTCCTCCGTCTCAAATTATAATTATAAGTCACTCTGTATTTTTCAAATTTTTCTAAAATATAAATCGTTCTCACTTTTCGAGATAATTTTTTTTCTTTTCAATATATCTTTATTTTATCTCTCTTCTCCTTGTTTTTAAAATATCAAAACGGACTTATAAAAAAGAGGAAGGGAATACTTACTTCTATTGGACAATGTGTGTTTTCTCTGTTTTAACACTAGTAGCATGCATATATAGTGAAGATATTTGTGGTTCTTTAAGTATAAAATGATGCTTGTGTCCTGTGTCCACGAGGTACAGTGTGGCGAGTCACTTATGCATTTGGGATCTAGTAATATTCACGGTAATCGATCTCTTAATGAAACATATGATTTTTTCCCGTTTTGATTTAATGCTCTATAAGACAGAGCTCTAGCCTCAAGATTCATGTTACTAGATGTCAGACTTTGTAGAGTAAAAATAAAATGGTTTGAACATTTTAAAAAGAAAATGACTTAATCAAAGGCACTTGATTATTCTACCCACGAATACTCCACCTCAAAGAAGGTGTTTTAGCATTGTGACGTCCTTGAAGAAAAACACCTCAAAATGCTTTCCATAGAGAAAAATAAGACTGGCTAGTATTTCCCATTCATCTTTACATCCTCTACTCATAGCTTACTTCTTGTAGTGCTATGCAAGAGCTTACATATTTATGGCGGTCAGTTAACACTAATATTCCCTTGAAACAAAGTACATTCTTGTAGTGCTATGCAAGAGCTTACTAATTTTATTTCTTCATGCATACTCCATTTTAAATTGTTATCAGTAGTATATTTTACTTTAAAATGAACTACACATCATCCTAACGACAATAATTTGAGAATGGATTGAGCACAAGAAACGCGTACCAAATAATATAGCATGTGACCTGTCAGCGGAACCATGTGTGCCGTCGTCCTCTTGCTGCACTCTCTCCGGTAACCTGATCTCAAGGTGCAGCCCTACAGTGCAACATCGTCTATTAGGAAGGTTTTCAACCTCAGTTACTAGTACATGAATTTCTGCTGCAAATTAGGCTAGATCTCTCTTACGCACTTACTCCGTATCACATAGACTATGCGAGCTGCTATAATGGAGGAGGAGCTCAACCTTGAGCTAACCCTCCGGCACCGCCCGCCAGCTGAGCTGCCTGGCTTCTTCGTCTGCATCTACTGCGACCGCAAGTTCTTGAGCTCCCAGGCTCTAGGCGGCCACCAGAACGCTCATAAGTACGAGCGCAGCCTTGCCAAGCGCCGAAGAGAGATCGCAGCCGCCATGCGCGGGCACAGGCAGGCTGCCACGGCTTCTCGCGGTGCCGCCGGAGCTGTCCCTGCTGGAGGTCATCAGACGGTCAGGCTGAGGCTGGACGTCAAGCAACATGTTGCAGCTTCGCTGCCTGCCCTACCGATGAGCAACAAGATGCTGCCGCCGGAGTCCATCATCGATTGCTCATCAGAGTTCATCATCGACTGCACTGATGAGCTGGACTTATCCCTCAGCCTATGATTGGGTTTTCTGCACCTTTAGTTCGTCCGATCTGCTGCTTTTTCATGGTATGTATGCATGTGTAGTTTGTTGTATTCACCGATGCCTCATGTGATTGAATACGTCTGTGTGATGGAATTCTGATCTCGCTAATAAACTTTGGGTTGCATATGTCTGTGATGGAATTTCTCGCTGATAAACTATGGGGTAAGAACTGAACATGTATCCCTTCTAGATCCAGGAAACGTGGTATTTGGTGTGCTCTTCAGTTTTTTCCATTTCATATGTTCTCAATCGAAATAATCGTTTTTGGATCTTCTTGCAAAATTGTGATTCCAAATTATTGTGCTTATGTCATGTGAAAAATTGACTCAAACTTCTGAATAGAAATAATATAATAATAATCATCTTCTAGATTATCTGATTCTTGTACATGGTTCTTTGAGTGTTTCTATCATTTCTACTCTCCTCCCCCCCCCCAACCCCAACCCTGGATCTGCCCCTGCTCTTTAGTATCCAAGGCCACAGATCATAGAACTTTACAATAAAAATTTATCATAGATGTAGCTTGGTTACGACATACTAGGATTACTAATTCATTACATCCCTTTACTTTTTGTGCCTAATGTTCTTGTGTATTCTCGAGCCCCATAGAATTCATATAGATGACATTTATTTCCTGTGCTTAGCACTAGTTTGTCAATCATCTCTTGTGTCCCAAAATGGCCTCATGAAGATGAATTACTTATTATATATAATAAATATTCATGTGAAATATCTACACTCCTCCAAACATCTAGAGAGGCTTGTCATACCGTGATCCAAATTATTGCTGCGCTGTCCCCTCTCATCTTCCTAATATCAGAGGGTATGTCTAGAATATCTGTATCATTCGAACCTAGTACTTGGATTAAATAAGTTCAAAGGTGTATTTTAATCAAATCATTGTTCCCACAAAAAAAGAGAGGTAAGATTTCTTAACATATGCTTGATTTGCTGAGATAGAGAACTAAAGACTAAAATGGACTTAAAATATCTCTAATTGAAATGAATTGTACTCCCATTGCGGAGTAGTAAACATGGAAGGTTTTCATTTGAGTTTAAGGCGACTTATTATTTACAGATTTATTTGACATGGCTGATCTATCAGTCATAGTTTGACGAAGTGTATAGTTAAAGATGAATGTTTTTGTTTGTCTAGAATTCATTTTTTCCCTCTTGTTGCATGGTTCATATATGACATCTTTAATATACTTTTTTATGTAACTTGTACATATGAATTGATTCATATGATATACTAGTATCCACAATAAATAAAACTAAATATGGTGCTAAGTGAGGAAGAGATACAGTGATAATAATGAATTGATCTGTTTGCAAAGATTGCCCTTATCAGTAAAACAACGTGATTGGGTGTGGGGGGTGGGGGTGGGAAAGGGCACCATACCCTAGCAAGGTTTTAGGTGATCTAAATAGCTATCGATGTGGAGGACAGATTCTCTATAGCCTGATGATTGTATCCTGAACGAAAGCTTCAACCTTGGATGACATCATACTTTCTTTGTCCAAGCGTTTCGGTTATCAGTGTAGAAGTACGTTCTTGCTGGTCAGTGATCAAAATGGTGCACACTTGGTTCGTGCTTGGATGCTCCTGCAGGTTCATGGGGACAAATCACATGTCATAATTCGATGCAATTATGCAATAATTCTTGCAATGAGAGGACTAAACGCTGCCGCATCAAGGAGAGACTAATTTCACCCTGCTCAGTCAGGAAAAGGAGACATATAGTGTTTTTTCAGTTCATTCGAATATTAGTCTTGACACGGTCTGTGCCAGTGTAATTCGTAGTTGCAAATTAATTAAGCTAGATAATTGTCCACATAACACAAAATTAGGATCGATCTTCACTCTCCTGCAACCAAAATTACTGCTAGCTCATTTAGGGCTTGTTCGGTTGTTAGACTAGGAATCATTTCCGAGATGATTGATTCTCGGTATGAAATAAGTCATCTTAGGTTAATAGATTAATTTTTATTTATGAAAATTTTTATTAGGGTGGGAATCAAACCTAATCTATACTTGTATTTTGTTTTTCGCAGCCCGATTTTGTTCCATGTGGTAAGAGGTGTGGTTTCATTACGAGTCATAGGAGGAGGAAATATACAAATAGATCGAGTTTAATTTTCACTCTAATAAAAAATTTTATAAATAAAAATTAAGCTATTAATCTAAGATGATTTATTCAATCCCGAGAATCAATCCTCTCAGAAATGATTCCTATGCTAGTAACCGAACAAAGCCCTTATAGTCCTGCAGCTTGGTTTTATACCCAGTGAGAGGCCTACATCGCCATGGTCCACATATGAAGAAAATTTTGCCATTTCTAACTCGTCACTTCAAAGAACGATCGAGGTTCGGCAAGGCCTTTTATAGGAATAAGATTTCGAGAATTTTTTCCGCTATCCGAGGAGGCCAGAATCATCAAGTTTGGGGCGCGGGTTGCTCAAGGACGACGATGGTAAATGGATAGGCCGTGCCGGTACCGCACCGCAGTCGATTGTGGATGGTGCAGAGAAAGCCGCTCGCCGGCGAGTTGCAGGCAGCCCTGCAGGGCGTCGAGCGGTCCATGGATTGGTGCAGACAAAAGTCATGCGAACGTTGACCGGTTCCAGCAGCAGTAGCAGCTGCCTCTGGCCCTGTGCTCCGCATGCATGCATGCCTCTCTGCCGCACCGCTGGACGCAGTGCGAATATCGGTGGCCGCGATCTTTGGAGTATTGCATTCAGCGATCGATCATTGTACTGCTTGTGTTCCATAAAAAGTGTATTCTTGAGTTTGGTCGAGTGTGTTTTTTTTTTACCTAAGAATTTATATAAATTCGACAAATTTTAATAGCATAAAATTTATATTTTTAAATTCATCATAAAAAATATTTTCATAATATATAATTTATGTGTCTATAAAGTTTATCAAATTTTAAAAAAATTATTGATCAAAGAGAAGAACAAAGCACACTTTTCATGAGAGCGAAGGTATGATTACCTTCTTATGCACAAGCCTTGATTGGCTAGCTAAATGGGGACCGGACGGAGTCATTTTCCCAATTAATAGAGCGATAAACAAAACCATGGTGGATCTATATACTCGTAGCACGGGGTACAGCCGCACCCATAGAAAAAATAATATCAATAGTTATTAGAGTTAATTTTTCACTATATTCGAATTCATAAATTACAAATCTTTGCATTCATTGGACTACCGCATGCCCTAAGATTTGCCCCAGCTCCGCCCCTAGACAGAACCAAGGTGAGAATTTTTGCTTGCATGCATAATGACTAAGTTTTGCCACCAGCAGTATAGCTAATCAAACAATATCATTTTATTTTTAGGAAAAGAGAATATGTGCTGATCTGAACTGTTTTCACAACCAAATATTTTGTGAGTGAGTAATTTTCCATTATTTAAAAAAATTTGTGAGTATTCTCCTTCATGACGGTGGTGGATGCAGACTATGGTGTCACTTTGTATCACATTAGATGTCCTGAAGCTAGTAATCACTAATAAAGGCGCACTTTTAATGGACATCATCAAAGTCTATTGTTGTTCTGTAAAATACCCTAGGCCTGCAAATGGGTTGGGTTAAAACAGAATTTTTGGGTTGAGTTTACAAACGGGTTGTTTTGAATGGGTTGAAACGGGTTTAGAAAGTAGGCGGGTTGGATCTAAATAAATGCAGGTTGAAACGGGTTTCTTTGGTTGCTAATATAATTGTGTTATTCTTTTCATTTTCTTAGAAGTTTTAGACTTTTAGTTGGTTGTTGTGCATGTTTTATGCACTGATTAGGTGGAATTAGGTTCAAATTAGCTAGCGGATTGGGTGGAGTCTCTAATTTTTTGTGGGTCGGGTTAAGTTTAGAAAATATACAAGTATAACTATGGAGTGGTTTGGGTATGGGGTTGGTTCTCCCCCATTAACAGACCTAAAAACACCACCAAAATGGCCAGGCTGTGCCCCTGTTCACGACCATTTGCATTCCCATAACAAAACATCTCGCTTTTATAGAAATTGACCTTTCGACCAGAGAGTTGATATGACATGGCCTACTAAGCGTTACACCTGTAAATTGTATATCATTTTTAGCTTTCAGATAAAAACTGCTAGCATAACGACATTGTATGGTGCTATGAGGGTGGAAATGGTATAGTGCTATGAGAGCGGGTTGTTTGCCTTGTTTAACTCCCTTTCTATTTTCTTAAGCAGAGAGAGTAATATTTATGCCTACAATCACTTTGATCATTAGGGCACTCCCAATCGGTGAGATAGTTTCTTAAGCAGAGAGTAATAAATTATATTTTACATCTAATCTTCTCTAATGCATAGTTTTGATGATAGTTTCTATGGAGGATTTACTAATTTATATATTTGATGAACCCTAGTATATGTAAAGTTATGTTGGAACCAGGGTAGCAGTAGAAACGCCTTGCATCAGCCATCGGCCCATCAGCTACGTTGCGCAGTCGTTGTTGGGCCGCACTGGCTCCGTGTCGTGGGCTTATTTGTTTCCGTCCATTCAGCAAGCGCACACCTGCAGTAGTATCCAGTCTGAAAAAAAATGTATTCGCGCCACTGCCTCGATCGACGGCGGATATTTAGCACATCTGAAAACAGGCACCTCTGAGGCTTGTTCTTGCTGACTGGACAACCATCTATAGATATAGATAAGACATTCTCCTACCAAACTCTCAGAAGAGGATGAATCAGTGAAAAAGTCTCGAGCAGAGGCATCTGTTTCAAGGCAACCAACCAGAGTACTTATGCCTTGATTACTTTGTGATTTTCTTATTTTCCTTTCGGGGCCTTTTATCTCTTTATTTTAAAAAAATTGAAATTTACATTATAAGTTAGACTATTTAGCTTAAAATTTGACATTACATAATTTTCTCAAGCTCACAAATAAACTTATCTCAAATTTATAAAGTGAGAGATAGAAATAGATTTTATAAATCATTATACTACAATTCTATTCAACAACTTATAACATACTCTTCAACTCACTTCTCAAATGCAACATATAATTATGTCTCTTGTATGTCTAACAATAAATATACAAATATATTTTATATATTTAATTAATCTATGTCTAAATTGTAACTCTTAAAATGAATTCAATTCCAACTATCCAAACGGGGCCTTATATTATAATCCACTATAAACTAAAAAAACGAAATAGAACATATTTTCAAAATCAAACTGTTCTACTGTGGTGATATCACTGGTGAAATTGGCGAGGGCAATCTAGCTAACTGTAGTAGTGTCTCGGAACTCAGCACTCATACTACGCTATGAACCCATCTTTTTGGCTCAAATTCGACCTGAATTCTCCACCAAAATTCATAAATCGCGAACAAGTCGAAGCATTGACAGGCGGTATTCTGGCTGTTCATTTTAAGATGTATGCTGCATCATACAGGAAAAACGAAAAGTTTGGACTAACTACAAACTTAGCGGTTGCCCTGACGCTTCGCCCATCGATGGAACAAACAATTCGCGCGCCAAGGTTGTGCGGAGGTCATGTTCAGAATTTAATATTTCCATCTGTCAGAATTTCTCTGTTAGCTAGTAGCAGTACCTGTTTGTTGGGAGTTGCTTGTTCTTTTAAGGTGAAGAAAAATCATTGAAATGGCATTGAACGTTCATAATAACCTAACGTCATCAAACTTTTTTTCTGAAAAGACATTGTCTATCTCATTTTGCTGGTAGTGTTTCTGATACTAGTAGTAACTGTATGAGCGTTCCACACTCCATTTTGACTAAAACTAGTAGTACAGTAGTTACTAACTGTAAAAAAGTTACTAGCAATTTACCCATGCAGCCTAAATTTGGATCATGTGCATCAGTGGATCCGTTACACCTTCCCATGGGCGCTATGCATAGCATGATGTCTATTCTAGCATCTATCATAGCTAGCACCTCTTTAAAGTGCTGAGATGAATTAAAATACTTTTTTTACTGAAATAAATTTAGAACCTGCAGTGGTAAACCTTAGCACTAACTTCATGAATTTTAGCGTCAACTCCTGTGGTTGCATGTGTTAGATCTTTCTCTCTCGTTAGCTCTTTCCTGACACCAACAAATGCATCCAACGCGACCAATTCATCAACAGATAAGGCCCCGTTTGAAACGCAGGAATCCCTCATGAGCTCTTTCCTGAACAACCATCTATACGAACTATTAGCCCACAATCTCTTCTCCACGTACTTGTCTGAGTCGTCTCTTGTGAATCCGCGCGCGTCTCAAGTCAAACAAATTTGAAAGGGTTTGCAGGTCTCGCAGCGCCAAGAATCTGGCCGACTTCGTTTGACCACCAGATCCTCTTCGCTTTGAATACAGTAGTACGCCCGAGCAGAATCAACGTCGAAGCGGGGTGGAGAGTGCTACGCAGCAACTTGCCTAGAGATCTGCATGCGACGCATTGCTTATTCACTGGGTCAAAACTTGTCCTCTGAACAACCACCACCACTATTCTTTTAGGTGCGCATGGTCCACGATCGTACCAATCTTCTCATCGCAAACTGCAAAAAAAAAAAAATCAAGAAATGATCGGCATTAGTTTAATTCGTCAGTATTTATAAATATGAATAATTGTTTTCATTTTCTAAGAAATTTGAGTGAAAAGGAATACGTAACTGCCGTCTCGCTTCCAACTGCCATCATAAATCCTCCAGAGAGACGTCACTAGCATACCATACATATTCGTCCAGCCTGTTTCGTGCTAGTATGAAAATGAAGTACCAAATCATTTAGTCGACGCTACAATAGTGATGGTACTGTGTACATATATGTTACTCTCCGTCTCAAATTATAATTCATTTTAAGCTTTTTAAGTTTTCTCGTATTATAAATTATTTTTATTTCTCGAAACAATTTTTCTCTTTTAAATACATTTTCAATCTATCTCTCTCCTATTCGTTTTTAAAATATCACAGCTTTTAAAAAAAATTTAATTCTCTTATCCACCTCTAAACAACTTATAAAACGAAACGGAGAGAATGGTATGACAAATAAGTTCACGAACATAGTATATTGAACTCCCACTAGTACGATTACTTTTTCCCTTCAATTCCATGATTACCGACGCCGGAACTGCCAAACGGTAGGCCTAACTGAAGGCTAAATGTTACTCCCCCACTCTAGAAAAACATTTTAGGCTTTTTAAGTTTTCTCGCATTATAAATTATTTTTATTTTTCGAAACAACTTTTTTTTTCAATACATCTTCAATATATCTCTCTCCTATTTGTTTTTAAAATATCACACCTTTTAAAAAAATTAATTCTCTTATCATCTCTAAAACGACTTATAAAACGAAACAGAATGAGTGGTATGACAAATAAGTTTACGCACATAGTATATTGAACTCCTACTAGAAAGGACGATTACTTTTTCCCTTCAATTCCATGATTACCGACGCCGGAACTGCCAAACGGTAGGCCTAACTGAAGGCTAAATGTTACTCCCCCACTCTAGAAAAAGATTAGGTTGAAGTATTGGACGCTCAATAAAATGGCTAAATTAAAATAAACACAGAGGATAATGACGCCGCATAAAACAAAGATGCTCAAGGATGACGCTCCATTGATCCATTTTATGAGGAAAAGGTACATGAGGGAAGCTACTAGCAATCATGAATGGATCCTTCTCTTGATTCCAAAGTAATGGAAGACTCAGGGCGATGATGCCCTTGATCAAGGCCAATCTACGTACGTGAACATGCGCCAGCAGGTGCTCTGTTCTTGTGTGGGGGAAATTTTGCAGAGCACTAGTGACATTATACTCCAGTAACCCAGTCCAGTTGATTCTTTATATACGATGAAGGATAAGCAGACTCCAATTTGCTTTCATACCGATGCTAGTTGCTAGGCATGCCTTATACTAGTATGTATAACGAAGCTAAATTTTATACGAGGCCGTCGATTAGGTAATATTCCCTCTACGTCTCATTCTTTACACTTTTGATTTTTAAGTATCGTATTTGGTTATTTATCTTATTTAATTTTTTTACAAATATAAAACAAATTAGTTATGATTAAAGAATCTATTATGATGAAAATAATCACAACAAAATAATTAATATTTTCACAAATATTTTGAATAAGACAGAGTCAAATATAACATTAGGGATAGAGGTAGTATTATGGTATAGCATATATTAAGTGAACTTTTTCTTACTCACTAAATTATTGACACTGTTGACTTCTAACATCAACTTTGACCATTTGTCTTATTCAAAAAATTTGTTCAAATGTGTAAAATTTTATTATTATTTGATTTATTATTAGTGGAATTTAGATCACGACTAATAATTTTATACATTGAGATAAATT